>JAWNNP010003078.1:0-11123 GCA_035044805.1 Leucophenga maculata
CAAACTACATTGAACAGGTTCGAACTGTGGTACAGACTTAATGCAGGCTCCACATAAAACGAATAAACACCCTCCAATATATGTGCAGGATTATGGCCAAATAAAATTTTTAAATTAAGCCCTTTAAGAAGTGGCTCAAAAAAACTTTGAGTTGAAAGCATTCGATAACAATGAAGTTAGAATACAGACAACAGAATCAACTTAATACAGAAATATTATCAAATATGTTACGCAAAAAAAAAAAATATTATATCTTTAAAGCAAAAGAAGATAGGAGCTTTAAAGTCATTCTCAGGAATACGTTAAAGAAATTAAATCAGAACCGCAACAACTAGACCACACCGTCGAAAATATTTATAATATTCAGCAAAGTACTACAAAAGTTCCACTTAAAACCAAAGATAATAATTAAGTTATATACAAAATTACACATCTTCTTCAAACTAAAATCTCGTTTGAACCTCCTCATTCAAAACGTACTCTTTCTCAGTGTGCTAACTGTCAAAAGTATGGTCGTACCAAACGTATGATTATACAAAAAATTACTGCAAAAATTATAGTGCTCTGGACACCACAAAAGTGTGACCAAATATACTTTATATAGCGGTAATCACACAGCCAATTATAAAGGCTGTGAGGTCTATAAATCTAGAAAAGTTAAACGCTTCTCTGCACTTCATGAAAAAACCTTAACAAGAGTAACGAAAAATAAACAGGTTGCATCAACGCTTAGTGCAAGTGTACCACTAAACCCAGCTATAAGCTTTGCGCAAATGGCTAAAAATAGCAAACCGAAATCGGATGACTACCCTGCGCTGACTTCGATTCGTCCAAGCTATTATGGTACCAATTCTGCATATAATAATAATAAAAAACTAACCCAACCTTTAACTTTCACTTCAATATCCACCATCCCAATCTCCATTACTTAAAATTCCTTACTGATCAATCCAACTCAACAAATTAACGAAAACAATGATATGCAAGGATTAAAAACTATGATGAAACCATTAAGCAACCTATTTCAGCCATTCTAAATGTTATCACACTCCTAGTTTCGAAACTCAACTCGTAGGCATGGACTCAGATGAGCTAAGAATTTTTTTCTGGAATGCAATCGGGATATTGCAACATGTTTTGGAGCTAAAGCAATTTTTATAAGATAATAGTTTTGATCTGGCACCGATCTCAGAAACTCATCTCACAAAACCAGTGAAGAATTCTTGGTACGAAGAGGAGTGTCGCAATGCTAATGCAGAGAAGAACGCTTCCTATCAGCGAACTCTGCAGTCGGGAGCAACGCGAGCTGTTAGAGAACGATATCGAGAGAAACGGAGAGAGGAGAAACGCAAGAAAAAGGAGCAAGAAAGGCGGGAGTTTGAGGATGTTGAGATGTACGTAACAGAAAAGCTCGAAAATTCTATCAAAAGGTCAAGCGTCTGACTAGGTTTTAAGGTTTTAAGCCCGGAGTAACTTTCTGTAAGAATGACAATGGAAATCTGGTAATGGATGAACAACAGCAATCACTGAGATTATGGAAGAGTCGTTTCTCCAACCCACTCGGAGGCGATGAAGCGCACAATATCGCCGATAGAGAAATGAACGCATACCCAAAGACTGGAATCTCAGTGTTCTCTGTCCTATCTTTAAGAGAAAGGAGACCCCGCTGTTTGCGCCGACTACCGCGGAATAAGTCTCCTTTCCATTGGATATAAGACTCTGTCGAGCGTATTGTGTAATAGGCTGAAGCCATATTCCGATTCACTGATAGGACGATATCAGTGTGGCTTCAGACCAAAAAGGTCGATCAGTGACCAAATATTCACATTACGCCAAATCTTGGAAAAGACCCGTGAGTTCAACAAAGACACTCACCACCTATTTGTCGACTACAAAGCCGCTTTCGACACACCGATACGACCGAAGTTTTTCGATGCCCTGTCTGCACTAGGTATCCCTTCAAAGATTGTTCGTCTTTGCATAGCGTTGTCAGGGTGGGGAAAATCCTCTCCGACCCCTTTGATACCAAGAGAGGTTTCAGGCAGGGCGATGCTCTGTCGTGCGATTTTTTTAATCTCCTGATGGAATACATCGTACGCCAATGCCCGTACATACAGAGTATGTCGTGCTCGATCTTCCAAAAGGAAGTGATGCTACTCGTATACGCCGATGACATCGATATTTTCGGTACGCAGGAACGGCGAGTCAGCAAGGCGTTCTCAGAGATTAAAAAACAGTCTCGGCTCATGGGTCTAGCGGTGAACGAGGACAAGACGAAGTACTTGGTGTCTTCTCGCACTCCGTCAATGCGCCTTGGACGGTCAGTCACGATGGAGAATTTCAACTTCAGTGTTGTAGAAAACTTCGTCTATCTTGGAACAGAGATAACCAGTAACAACAACGTCAGCCTGGAGATCAGGCGAAGAATCACGCTTGCAAACAGATGTTTTTTTGGGCTGAGCAAGCAAATGAGAAGTAAAGCCCTCTCTCGACGGACGAAAATAAAGACGCTGATACTCCCGGTCCTACTGTATGGCGCAGAGGCATGGACCTTGATTGAGTCGGACGAGACAGCGTTGAAAGTCTTCGAGAGGAAGATTCTTCGCAGGATCTTTGGTCCTGTTAGAGTCGGCGAGTTTAGGTCCCGTATGAACCGCGAGCTGTACGAGCTATTTGATGAGTTTGACATAGTCCAGCGCATAAAATTCCAGCGGCTGCACTGGGCTGGGCACCTCATTCGAATGGATGATAGAGCTCCAGCACGCATGGTTTACATGGGGGGCCCAAACTTGATTGGTGGACGCTGGGATAGAGGACGACCGAGCACTCGATGGAATGACCAGGTAAGGAGAGATCTCTCCGTACTTGGCATTCAAAACGACTGGCGCCAGCGCGCACATTATTATGGAGGCTGGCGCGCCTTCCTAGACGCGGCCATGATCGGCAAACGGTTGATGGCAACATAACGTAACATAACTTAGATTTCGAAACCACAGAATTTGAGTCAGATGAGTATCTTGAAAGAAACAACCTCGTTAACGAGAATTCTGAGAAATTTCCAGATTTGCAAGTACGGGACGGGTTGCTGTTTAAACGTACTGAGTTCACTCGGAATTATCTGGGGGAGTATAACTGGAAATTATGGATCCCTGAAACACTGACTAGTGATTTCAATCCAAAGGTTCATGAAGGTGATGAAGCAATTCACGGGGGTATGGCAAAAACTATAGCACGTCTTAAGCAATTTTACTATTGGCCCAGAATGAGTAAGCAAGTTCAATCTTATGTCCAACGATGCGACATCTGTAAAGAATTAACACTGCTTAATATTACTTCGGTTTACATGTTTATATGACCCAAGAAAAAAAATAATCAAAAAAAAAAAGAATCGTCAAAGAAAAAAAAAAAAGCCTGGGGCAATCGAAGTGGAAATTACAAAATTTATTAATAATTTATGTTATTAGTTATTAGTTTTTAAGATAATTTTAAGTATCGATAGTCATTTTTTGTTGTTGTTTATAGTTGTTTTTTTCTTGGTTATAAAATTGTTAAAGGAAAAAAAAGGAAAAAAAATGTTGAGGTAATAAATTCCTAAGAACACCTAGCAAGTTTGATTAGGCTGACTTATGATAAAATAGTATAAAGGTATAAATAACGAATGATTTTTCTCTTTGTTTGATATTGCCAACACATTAGTTTTTTTTCTTCTAAGTAAAGGAAGGCTTGTTAATTCCTGTTAATTGTTCTTTTTAAATATATATAAGTATTGTTGTTAATCAGTTCTGGTGTTGTCATATTTTTTTTTCTATGCGGATACCCCGTTTTGGCAATCCCGCTAAAGCGGCTATATTTTAATTATGCATAGAACGTACAATTGATCATATGCTGAAGCTGAATTTATCCTGAAGGCTTGCCATCCTAAGTGGAGCGCTAAGTAAATGAAAATTAGGAAATCCTGTTGAATATAAAACATGGTGCAAAGTAGGGTGGGGCGCGCGGGGATTATTCCATCTGATCCCCAACAAATGTCATGGTCTCAATCGTCCGTCCGTGTTGTGTTTCCCTCAGCCAATACCGATTGTTTAATATTGTAAACGAAACGGATTATTGTATTGAAGGGGGAATTCAATCGTATTGTGATTAGTGTGTGTTGTAAAATATCTTAAATTTTTTTTGTGGCAACTGCGTAGTGGCGTTTGGCAGTCGAACCCGTCTGAGAGGCCCTGACCAAAACCCGCAGCCAGACGCGCACAGGTTTCAGGGGCACAGTTTTGGTAAATTGTGAAAATCAGGATGCAACATGGTATTTAATTTCGTTTTTGTGCAACAGTTGATTTGTTTGAGTACTGTGGATTTCTTCGAGTCTTTCTTTCTACATTTAAATTATTTTATTCACGCTTCTTTTATCATTGCAATATTTTTGATATGTTCGAGTTCTGTGGATTTATATAAGTCACTTTCTCTTATTATTGCATTATTTGTTTCTTCATATACTCTTGAAGTTCATGTATTTGCAAATCCATCTACAGCGATGGTACTTTCTAATCTTCATATTTTTGCCTGGATCGAAATACACCTAGATTTGCAATTTCGTCTACTTGGTTGCACGGTGCACGGATTTACAAGTTCAGAAATTTAGTGCAAATGTGGCAACGCAATGCGATAATTATTGGTTGGAAACAAGTTTGAAAATGTGGCAGACTGCTCAATTCACAGCTTATTATTGTTTTGATTGTTGTACGAGAATTTAAAAGTGAGATTGCAATGACATTCATTTATTCTGGAGGGCAAAGTATGCAATATTGCCAGTTCAGAATTGTCTGCAACTGACTGCACATCGACCGCTTTTGAAACATCTTCCACATTTTTAATATTAATTCGACGATTGCAATGTAACAGTTAGTAGCATTAGGTGATTGATGTCCAGAGCTGCCATAAATGCCCATGCGTATTGAAGGTGGCAATGCTGAAAATGGTTTTGCAAATACATAAACTTAAACCCTATTAGCTTCAAATTCAGCTAGTTGCAAACTCGTTAGGTTGGGAAAACATCTAGGTGAATGGTGAAAAGAGGGAAGGTTATTTTTAAATACTGTGCCGACGTCATCTATGTTTATGGCTGTAATAAACTTGAGAATAATTCGGCAATATCGCGTATGTTAAGGTAGGATGTGCGAATCAGGTACTTTGTTGAATTTCTAATACGACAGTTAGATGTTGCTACCCAAGGGCGTCCTGTCGTCGAAAGGGGTTGTTGGTGATGGCTGAATTTTTTTTAAAAATAATCTGGAGTGACTTTGACTCTTACGATCCATCTACTGATAATAGCCATTTATTCAAAACAACAATAATATTACAATACAATGATGAGCCACCCGCCCTTGGACAAGATCTTGCTGCTGCGTATCTTTATTCGTGGGGTTATGTCGGACTTCCTCGTGATTGCTACTCTTCTTCAAAATTCTTAATTACGCCTATGTTGCTCAATGTGAGCCACGCCTGCACCTAAGAGTCTCATGTTTTAGCTACTGCGCTAAACGGGCATTATTGATAAGTGACCTTCCTTTGTGTGAAAAATGCCAGGGGATAAATCTCCCAGGGTTTCGAGTTCGTTTGCGTGGCACAGTAAAAAATTACTTTTGAACCTCCATTCCGCACCATTTTCATGAACGGCATGCAAATTTTTACCTATTTCGTGACGGGTTAACTGTAATTGAACATGGCATCCGATTCTATTAATTTCAGCTTCCTCTAAAGCAGCTTTTGCGCGAGTTTTTGATCCACTTGTTAACATATGCTGACAAACATCCCTAAGTATGAAGTAATTTTTATGCGTGTATATCGAAGTCCGCAATATACTTTGTGTGCCACTTTTTTGGTTGACACTAATATTGATTGAATTGCCCGCTCTGGAGCATTCGATTAAGGAGCGTAATTTGAGGTTCGTATGTATTCGATTTTGTATATGCTTAGCAAAGCTTCGAACTCTTTGCTGGTAAATTGCTTATCATTATCAGTGACATCCATTTCAGGAACCCCAAATTGAGCAAATATGGATGAAAAAGCTAGTTCTCGTTGAGTCGTTACCCACCGATCACTGGAATGGTCTCTAATTATCGTAAAGGGCATAAGTTCTACATATGGGGGAAATCTTTCCACTGGTTTTATTCCCGCCAGGTATTCCTTTTCAGTAACGCTAAAATTAATTTGAGCTTCACGTAGATTTTTCGAGGAAGTCATAGGTTGGACATTCTCCTCATCGTCTTTTAGGAACAGCTCTGGCTTTTCACACTGCGTGGAAAAATGTTTTCTGAAGTCAGGATGAAAAATCACTGGAGCAGGAGTACCGCCTCTTTTTACTTGGTACATAAAAACCAAAACAAATAAAGTGAATAAAAATAAATGATGAGCAGCGCTCATCAACAAAAACAAAACCAAACGGTTGCATCGAAAAATGCATAGTTCTCGTTTGTTTCACCGTGCAACAAAAACAAAAATACTTCAAACTACAACTTGTGTGTTGCAACAACTAAGAAGGCAGTAAGTTCTTCTTCTCCCGCTTACCTGAACCCTATACCATGGAGCGTTGAATGTACAACGCCGACTACTCCACTCCCTTTACTTCCACCAACAAAAGAATCATCAACAACAATAGCAACGCAAAGTGGCTATGTTTCAACTGTTCAACAACTGTTCTTCACTTAACTCGATAGCGTCATATCAATCCTTATTGCTTCATTGCTACTCAAAATACAACAAATATGCAAGTACTGAATTCCAGCAACAATAATAGTCAAACTTCTACATATCCTAATTAGCCATCGAAAAAAGTTAACTCTAATAAAACAAACACAGAAACTCAAAACGTAAACAGTTTGAAGAACAAAACAAACTCTCAAACTTAAAAAGAAATAGGGATTTGTATTCGCCCAATAAGCAAATGCAAAAAAGCAACCAAAAACTAAAAATAAAACACAAACCAAAAGTATGGTCGTACCAAACGTATGATTATACAAAAAATTACTGCACTAGAGACCCAGTCTGTGTATAGTGCTCTGGACACCACAAAACTATAAATTGCACTCTAGCTTTTGGCAAAAGTGTGACCAAATATACTTTATATAGCGGTAATCACACAGCCAATTATAAAGGCTGTGAGGTCTATAAATCTAGAAAAGTTAAACGCTTCTCTGCACTTCATGAAAAAACCTTAACAAGAGTAACGAAAAATAAACAGGTTGCATCAACGCTTAGTGCAAGTGTACCACTAAACCCAGCTATAAGCTTTGCGCAAAAGGCTAAAAATAGCAAACCGAAATCGGATGACTACCCTGCGCTGACTTCGATTCGTCCAAGCTATTATGGTACCAATTCTGCATATAATAATAATAAAAAACTAACCCAACCTTTAACTTTCACTTCAATATCCACCATCCCAATCTCCATTACTTAAAATTCCTTACTGATCAATCCAACTCAACAAATTAACGAAAACAATGATATGCAAGGATTAAAAACTATGATGAAACCATTAAGCAACCTATTTCAGCCATTCTAAATGTTATCACACTCCTAGTTTCGAAACTCAACTCGTAGGCATGGACTCAGATGAGCTAAGAATTTTTTTCTGGAATGCAATCGGGATATTGCAACATGTTTTGGAGCTAAAGCAATTTTTATAAGATAATAGTTTTGATCTGGCACCGATCTCAGAAACTCATCTCACGACAAATCAATTCCTAAGGATCACAGGATATATATTGCACATATCACCCAGACGGAACTGGTCATGGGGGCTCGGCCATTATTATAAAAAAAAAAATAAAAAATAACTGTAAAAATCTTTCAACTGGCGAACCTTCATACTGGCCAATAGACTCAAACAAAGTGCCAGATCTAATTGACTTTAGTATTATCAAAAATATAAATATAAATCATAAATAAATCATTTAATTATTATAGTAGGAGTTTTGCCAATGTTATTCAATTCTTGCAATGAAAATTGGCAATCATCATTATTTTTAATGAAATACTTCAAACTACAACTTGTGTGTTGCAACAACTAAGAAGGCAGTAAGTTCTTCTTCTCCCGCTTACCTGAACCCTATACCATGGAGCGTTGAATGTACAACGCCGACTACTCCACTCCCTTTACTTCCACCAACAAAAGAATCATCAACAACAATAGCAACGCAAAGTGGCTATGTTTCAACTGTTCAACAACTGTTCTTCACTTAACTCGATAGCGTCATATCAATCCTTATTGCTTCATTGCTACTCAAAATACAACAAATATGCAAGTACTGAATTCCAGCAACAATAATAGTCAAACTTCTACATATCCTAATTAGCCATCGAAAAAAGTTAACTCTAATAAAACAAACACAGAAACTCAAAACGTAAACAGTTTGAAGAACAAAACAAACTCTCAAACTTAAAAAGAAATAGGGATTTGTATTCGCCCAATAAGCAAATGCAAAAAAGCAACCAAAAACTAAAAATAAAACACAAACCAAAAGTATGGTCGTACCAAACGTATGATTATACAAAAAATTACTGCACTAGAGACCCAGTCTGTGTATAGTGCTCTGGACACCACAAAACTATAAATTGCACTCTAGCTTTTGGCAAAAGTGTGACCAAATATACTTTATATAGCGGTAATCACACAGCCAATTATAAAGGCTGTGAGGTCTATAAATCTAGAAAAGTTAAACGCTTCTCTGCACTTCATGAAAAAACCTTAACAAGAGTAACGAAAAATAAACAGGTTGCATCAACGCTTAGTGCAAGTGTACCACTAAACCCAGCTATAAGCTTTGCGCAAAAGGCTAAAAATAGCAAACCGAAATCGGATGACTACCCTGCGCTGACTTCGATTCGTCCAAGCTATTATGGTACCAATTCTGCATATAATAATAATAAAAAACTAACCCAACCTTTAACTTTCACTTCAATATCCACCATCCCAATCTCCATTACTTAAAATTCCTTACTGATCAATCCAACTCAACAAATTAACGAAAACAATGATATGCAAGGATTAAAAACTATGATGAAACCATTAAGCAACCTATTTCAGCCATTCTAAATGTTATCACACTCCTAGTTTCGAAACTCAACTCGTAGGCATGGACTCAGATGAGCTAAGAATTTTTTTCTGGAATGCAATCGGGATATTGCAACATGTTTTGGAGCTAAAGCAATTTTTATAAGATAATAGTTTTGATCTGGCACCGATCTCAGAAACTCATCTCACGACAAATCAATTCCTAAGGATCACAGGATATATATTGCACATATCACCCAGACGGAACTGGTCATGGGGGCTCGGCCATTATTATAAAAAAAAAAATAAAAAATAACTGTAAAAATCTTTCAACTGGCGAACCTTCATACTGGCCAATAGACTCAAACAAAGTGCCAGATCTAATTGACTTTAGTATTATCAAAAATATAAATATAAATCATAAATAAATCATTTAATTATTATAGTAGGAGTTTTGCCAATGTCTATTCAATTCTTGCAATGCAAATTGGCAATCATCATTATTTTTAATGTATTGAAATATTTTCTCCATCGCCAAGTTCACTGAATCATCTTCGGGACGACCGACTTTATATCCCGTAGAAGGCCTCAGAAAGATATTATTACAGTTATTTTTGTACTGTAGCTTCAGCAGCAACTAAGTCAAATTCATACTAAATGTGGGCAATAACAGCTTTTGCTACGTCATCAGAACGAGTCCGAGCTACCTTTAAAATGGAATCTTTAAATTCAAGTGTATATCCATTATATATTTTACGACGAACATTCTGCGCTTTCTTCTTTTCAGCTTCTTCATTTACTTCATCGCCGCAACATAAACAATATCTTTTAAAGTTGGCTCACTGGCTCACTTTCTCGTACTCTAGTATGACGTGGACTTATCGTGGATGTACTACCTTGTTCTGTTTCGCGCTGTCTTTTAGCTGCAACAACGACACTGCACGTGGACTGTCACAGATTGCTTGTCTTTCAAGTATTCAAACTTCTGACATTTTGTTAAAATTATTTAACTGCACAAATTAAAATTGAAAATATAACCAATAAGCACGTCTGCTCACTACAAACGAATTTTCAAAACTATCAGTATATAAAGAGTTATTTCGTTTACTTCCTTCAAAAATAGGCAGGTATGCGACCCTCCACTCTCGAACAATGACGTAGCTAGCAGATGTTACTCAAGGTTACCGACGAAGGAAAATTCCCTTTTAATTAGGGACAGTATAGTCTTTAATTTTAAAATACTCATTCAATTTATAAAAGTTTTATTGTGTAAGTAACACAAACCAATAGTTTCTTATTTTCATTTATATGAAACGTTCGATGTAATGTAAAATATGAAAATATTTTCTAATCATTAAAACCGCGATATCTCACGAATGGTGAATCGTAAGAGAAAAAGGGACTGGACCATTTTTGTAGAGAATTATATGATGACATATTTTCACGATTAAACTTGTATTTTCGAGAAAGATGGAAAAACCTTAATTTTGTACGTTTGACCTTGAATAAATTTTTGTTGCAGAAGTAGGATCGAAGGGGATTTTTGACATTTTATTTATAATGATGTATTTAACGTCTCTGCCAATTTTCAGCTCTATGCGAATTTTGGCTAAGTCAAATGTCTATTTTGATTGGACTATAAATTATTCATTTCTTTTTTTCTGTTATATCTTACAAATATATCTAAGCCGCTAGAAAGATAAAAATAGGGAATGGAATCAACTTAAGCAAAATTTTATCAATATAACTAAGTTTAAAATAGGAGAACGTTTGAGCGTCCTGCATTTGTATTTTTTTTTTAGTTCACTCTGCGCTTATTTACGATAATATTGCTAAAATATTCTAAAGTATTTTCTTGGGCTCATGCGTATGGTATGCCATGCCTTCTTCTTTTTTTTTTTTTCTTGGAGTTCAACAAGTTATCGAGATCGTTGCTTTTAATTCCTCATGCTTAGTGCAGGATTGTCATCTACTCAATCCATTTTGATAGCCATTATATATTTAAATAGTAAACACACGTAAGAGACTGCTGCTCAAAGTGGCAGGAAACTCAAAAAAAGTAATAATTAAAAAG
>JAWNNP010003079.1:0-45650 GCA_035044805.1 Leucophenga maculata
CAAGTGGAGTGGAAAACATAATTATGTCGTCCATGTAGACCAGACAAGTGTTTCCTATCAATTCTCTGAGCACATTGTCCATTACCCTTTAAAAGGTGGCAGGGTCGTTTTTTAAACCGAATGGCATTCGGACATATTTATAGTGTCCTCCCTCCACTGAAAAGGCAGTTTTTGGAACATCTTTGGGGTTCATTTCTATTTGGTGGAACCCACTAGCTAAATCTAACGTGGAAAAGTACATGGTACGTCCCAATTTATCGAATATATCATTAATATTCGGAATGGGATAACGGTCCAAGATTGATTTTTCATTGAGTTTTCTGTAATCGATTACCAATCTCCATTTACGCTGACCACTCGAGTCTAATTTCTTTGGGACGATCCAAACCGGCGCACTCCATAGGGAGTAGCTTGGCCGAATTATCCCTTGTTCAAGCATTTTATCAATTTGTTTGCAAACTTCTGGTTTGTGAATGAAGGGGTATCTGTAAGTTTTCGTATGTATGGGAGTGTCATTGATTGTCTTGATCTTATGTTTAATGTTATTAGTGAACGTTAAGTTCTTGTTTTCGTCGTAAAATACATCTCTGTACAGTGCACAGAGTTTTAAAAGCTTTTGCTTCTCTTCCTTATTCACGCCATCTGCGGAAATAAGATCATTAATTCCTCTTTGGGAATCCCTTTGAGTCCCTTATACTATGACATTCTACGAAATCTAATGCTTCGTAATTTGTTGCCAGTAGTGGTTCTTCGAACACAATTGTTGACTCCTTTCCTGTTTCGTTTACTATCTCCATTTTCCATAATGGAGTTATTTGTTGTATACAAGCCTTCTGGGATGAAGACGTTATCCACCACCTGAATCTTTTTCTGAAAAAACGTACCGTTTGTTAATGTTACTGGTACTGGTAGTATAACTTTTGATTCCGCTTCTACTTTGTACACCTTTTGGTTCACATTTTCCCTTAAAAGGATTGGAAGATATGCATTGTTTGTTATGAGCTTCAACGTATTAAAATCAATACGGGCTTTGAGTTTATTGAGAAGGTCCATGCCTATTAGTCCATCAAAATAATGATGAAATTTGAATGCGAGAAATTCGCAGTTTCCATCCTCATTAAACTCTTTAAATAAAGCAAACACACCTTTTTGTATAATGACGTGTCTACTTAATATGATTTTTATTTGAATTGCCTAGCTATCCTTTATATGTTTTGGAGATATGAATTCCGGGTTTAAAAATGAGGCCGTAGCGCCTGTGTCTATGAGAAAACGTAACGGTCTGCCAAAGTGAGAGGCAATTTGTATATACGGTAACGTACGACCATGTCTATTAGGGTTTACATATCCGGTGGGCTTGGGAAGGCAGGTTGTTGAAAATTTGGACAATAGTTTTCAGATTCATCATCCTCAATATTAGTGAGTTCAACAGTTTCCGCCTGACTTAGAGGGTATAGTGGTTCCCTTGTTTCCTCAGGCTCTAAATAATGTACCTCAGCGCTCAGTCCTAGCACTTGAACTTGCTTTTATAGCTAAAGGTCGGGGTTGATTTGAGCCAACGTTTCGAGGCGTAAAATATCTTTGATTAAAATTTTGTTCTTGGTTGAACTGGCCTCTTGGTCTTTGCCAAATACCTCGATGTCCAAAGTTATGTTGGTATGGTCTTTGTGTTTCCCAGGAACCACCTTGACCTTCATTATTTCTGACCTGGAAGTTAGGTCTTCCTGTGTTAAATGGATTATTTGGTCTGATGGTTGCTAGGTTCGAACTTGTTCGTTCGGCTTTCCATAAAAACCTTGATTACTAGGTCTATTATATGGAGAGAATGGAGTTCTTGCTCTTTTCTGGTAATGTATGTTTTGTTCTTTTATGCAATCATTCATGGCTTCGGCCATTGAAGTAGGTCTCGATGCTCTAACCACTGGGCCTAGGGGATCATCCAATCCGGTAAGAAAACAATCTAAGCACATTGTTGCATAAAGTAATTTCTTTGATAATACTGCGTTTGGATCTGATTCTTGTAAAAGAGCATTATTGTGGAGAGCCGATTGTATTTCTATTATTTGGTTGAAAAAAATTTCAAGAGGTTGACCTGCTTGGCTGAGGTTGTGTAAATCTCTAATAAGAGAAGTTTCGGTTCTCTTATCATCATAATGTAATTTGAGATTGTTTTTAATGTCATCCCAAATAAGTGGGGTGGCATACATGTTTAAGACATCATTCGCTTCTCCAATAATTTTGTTGCGAATTGCCCTTAGTAATATTTGACCATACGAGTTTGGTCAATTCCATTTAAAAAAAGACGAATTTCCTCAACGTTTTTAATGAATTCTTGAAGTGGCTACCGCCACAAAAATTTAGAAGTTGGTTAATAGGGTCCGGGATTCGCATTTGCGAGAAAACGTCCATAGGAGAAAGTGGTGCCAATGTTTGACCAACGGGTAGTTCTGCGGATGAACCCGCAAGGGATGGTGTATTGTTAAGATTCATTTTTACACTTTTAAAGATATGTTCTTTTGCGATAGTTGTTAAATTAGTCCTGTTTTTCGTAGTGCCCTTTCTATATGACAGGAATCTTAATATTTTTTTATTTTCACTCATATAACATATATTGAAATACACGCACATATATTAATTCTTTAATTTGTGAAATAATTTTTCGCTGCTTTTTTAATTTAAATTATTTCTATATCATTTACTTTTGTTTTGTTTCTCTTTTTTTATAAAAACTCTCTCCCCCTTTTTTTATTATTTATTTAAATATATATTATATATTGCTTACTCACCATGTCACCAAAAAGAAGATTATCAACATTCCGCCGTTCGCTGTTTCCCTTTGATTTTTTTTTTGAAATATGGGCAAATCCCAGAAACAGTCCACCAGCGAACAATTTTTGAAATGAGCCTTTTGTTATTTTCTTTTATGTAGAACAATAGAGTAGATATCTAATTTTAAAAATTTATAACAAAAAAAACATTTCGATGTTTATAAATACAAAAGTTATTACCAAACCCAACCCAACCTCGGTGTTGTTACTTTTATACCAAAAATTAACATTTTTTCGGTATACATAATATAACATTATTGTTAACATAGAAGATCGGACAGATAGCTATATTAAGGTTTGTTTAATTCTCTTCAAATTTTGTATAACAGTTATTATGTTTCTATTTTGGAATAATTAAAATTAGGTATGAAACGTCAAGACCAAGCGTTGTAGCGTGCGTCACGGAAATTAAGGTTTTTTTATATTGTTAGTATAAAAAAATTTTTTTTTTAAGTCGTCTATAGTTCTAAATCATA
The DNA here is from genome assembly GCA_035044805.1 of Leucophenga maculata. Lineage (NCBI taxonomy): Eukaryota > Metazoa > Arthropoda > Insecta > Diptera > Drosophilidae > Leucophenga > Leucophenga maculata. The sequence continues at coordinate 3,305 of JAWNNP010003079.1, forward strand.
TCTATTTTTTACTTTTAAGTTTATTTAAAAACAAAGTTCTACATATTTTTTTTTGTTTTTTTTTGGCAATTTAATTTCTGTAGCGTGCGTCACGATTTCAGTTTTGCCTAAAAAGAGCAGCAGTCCGTCCGTCCGTATGAACGAAAGAATCTCGGAAACGGTAATAGATAGAGACTTCGTGTTTTCTGCATTGGACTAGGACTTCTCCGGAATTTTACAAGTTTATTTTAAAATTTTGCCCCTCCCCCCTTCCCCAAAAAATCACCCCCTAGACTAAAAATTTCTTCGGCACAAAAAAAAAATAGAGTATGCTAGTATAGAGGTAACGTCACTCTTAGCCAAAATCCAAAAAGTTCATCAAAATCGGATAATAAATGACGTTTTTATAAGCAATTGAATTTTGCTCAACCAACAACAAAATGCAAACTTCAGAACAAAATGTGTCAAAATAGATAGATATCGTACTAAATAATCCAAGTAAAATCGATGCTTATTTTGTTTTATAAATCTAAGTATCAATAAAATATAATATTAAAAAAAATATTTTTAAAATTCCATAAGCCTCATAAATGATTGTAAAGTATAGAAAATTCCAACAAAGTAATAAACATGTCATCCTTTCGTATGAGCCATTGATAAAATATTTTTATGACATTCGGTCATTATGAAAATTCCCAACATGACAGGTGCACGCGATTAATGCTTATGTTGTAACAATTTTATGATATTCGGTTTTTCCGAATCTGTTGACATGTGTTGGAATAAGGAAGAATAGAATAATTAAGAATAGACTAAGCATAGATATAATATTCTAATATAAATTAAGGCGTCGAGCAATCGACGCTCCATTCATAAAAACAAAGCCAAATACTACGCGTGTCGTATTTCCGAGTAGTTCCGCGTTTCGAAAAAGTGACATATAGTGAGAATATATACTAATATTGGTGACCCAGTTTAGTTCACGCGAGTTTGTTTTTGAATTTGCAATTATCATTGTTTCGCAAGTGGTCAACCAAGAAAGGTTGTGTGTTTAATATCCTTTAGTATAAAAAAAAAGTGTTGAAAAGATGAAGACGTGTGCAGAACGTAGCAGCAATTATCGTGCTCGAAATGGCCCTTACGGTAGACTCATTTAAGAAAAAAATTAATTTATAAATTGTTCATTTTTTAAAACATTCATTATTTCATATAAATTCATTGTAAACATATTATATTACATAAATTCATTAAAACATACATATATATATTTCATAACATATTTCATAACTTCATTTAAGTTTCAAAAAATAAAAAGGTTAACAAAATTGAGAGTTAAAGAATTATTACCCAAACAAAAAAAAAAATTTGGTTCTATTTTCGTAGCGCACGCTACATTTTTTCTACCATGGAAAAAATGTAGCGTGCGTCACGTAACGTGCGTCACAATCGTTCACGGTGTTTGCTAAAAAACCATAAACTTTTTCGACTCCAAATAAGCAAATTCTTAATTCTATTATTCTCAGCTTTATTTTAGATATTGGATTTTGTGTACTTTATTATGCATAATTCGCTAAAAATTACAAATGAAATTGAAAATTTAAAAGTAACTTCCATTTTGTGTAGCGTGCGTCACAACACTTTATGAACAATTATTTTGGAAAAGGTAAAAGTAAAGAAGCTATATTACATGTCATTCGAAAGTACACTTAAATCCCTCTATGCACTATACTAAAGTTCACGGTATATCTTTTAAAAACCCAAAAAAAATTTATAAAGTAATCTACAAAAGCGTACGAATGTTACGTGCGTCACGCGAGATTTGCCCATATGTTTTTTTGTATTCTTGTTTTTTTTTATATATTGTTTTTTTTTTTATTTTTTTTTTTTTTTTTTAACATATACATATATGTATGTAAATTTTTATTTGGTTGCGAAATTAAATCTTGTGAATTTAGATCATTGACTTTGCAGTTTCTAATGATATACCTTCATTAGGCGTACACAAAAATTGTCGATCAGATTTAAAATACTGCAACACCTGGCTTAAGTTTATATGCCTTAAACTTGTAATGCCAAGGATAAATTCACTTCACATGTGTTTATTGTGGTATATCACTTAACTTTGGGTTAATATATGTATTATTATTTTTTTTATGTTTAATTTTGTAATGCCAAAGAAAAATGCACTTCTTATGTGTTTATTGTAGTATGTAACTTCACTATGTGTAAGTATACACATATGTATATATATATTTAATATTGTTTTTATTTTTTTATTTAAAAAGGATTTGTCGAATTTTATTTATTAATGTTTTTTTTTTTTCGTGTAACTAAAACGAACTTTTGCGGACTTTTCCCGACTGCACCAGTTATGTCTACGTTAGTTTTACACAAAAGAATATTATTAAATTTTAATAATTTTTATTTATTATTTATTTGTTTATTGTCAAGAGATATGTTCTTGCTAACTTTACAATCTCGAATGCCGCCTCCTGCCCATTGCGGTCGCCGGTGACGCGTCTGCACTAGTCCTTCTGGCGCCTCAACATGTTGTCGTCAGGTGTTGTTGTTGGCTAGCGTACAGTGGGACGACCCCATGATTGTTGACGCTTCCCACGATACGCTGCTAGTTTACCGTTTTGTGTAGCAGCGACGTTTTCTTCGATTGCTGACGCCTTCCCACGATACGCTGCTATTCGCACTACCGTTATATGTGGTAGCGTCGTTTTCTGCTACTGCTGACGCCTTCCCACGATACGCTGCTATTCGCACTACCGTTATATGTAGCCATACACACAGCGAGTAGTATAGCAGCAACGACTCCTGCGATCACTGACGCTTTCCCACGATACGCTGCTGTTTCAGGCTGCGTCTGGCGTTCTATATTGTTGTTGTATTTCTTGTTGTGTTAGTGACTTCGGTGGTGCTGCTGGAGAGGTGTAGTGGGTGGTAACTCGGGCGCCAAAATGTTTGGAATTAATGCAGACCCAAACTTGTAGGGCTAACTCTAGGTTATTGCAACTTTTCGTGGATTCGTTTCCAGCGCTTCTTATTAAAGAGTGAAAATTAAGGCTGCACGTATGACTTATGTGGATTTCAGCAGTTGACTGACTTTAAGTTTATTCTTTTCATTTTATTAGAGTATATTCGCCGCATGCAAGCGGTTAAAGAATGAGAACGAGAGAGAAATTCTGTATGATATTTACAACAATAGATTATGATTAACAGTTTTGACTGTTAATATTCAAATTAATTAATATGCGATAATTTATAAGCTGTAATTGAATTTGACTTATAAATTATTAATTCATTTATAATTTAGACATAATAATTATTAGCATTTATAAAATGCCTTAACAGTCTGTGTTCCTATTAATCAGATTTACAGCTGGATGAATCAGCACGGCAGCTACATCTAGCGTAATGATAAGCGGAAGGTGGTCTGACTTAGATTTAGGCGGCCCTGAATACCGAGCTTAACATTCGGTATAAAGCGAAGTCGATGCGACCAGACAAACTTTTTGTACATTAAGGGTACCTTGTGGCTGCACCAGTTTCTAGAACATTGACTCTGGAGGAATAAATGTAGCTAACCAACTCGTTTCCCTTTCTGTTACTTCTATTAGCTCTCCCTAGCCCATGTTTGGCGTTCCAGTCACCTCCCACTAGAAATTTGTGCTTGATATTGCCAATTAAGGTGGCGAAGTCGTTGTCGGATCATGGGTGGGCAATAGATAGCACAAATATAGAATTCTCCGAGCGCAGTTTTGTAGCAAAGGCTAGTTGAACCTTGTTGGTGGATATGGGCTTGCTGGGGAAATGTTTTAAGCTACTTCTTATAATTAAAGCTAAACCGCATTTAGCGGTTCTTGAAAATGGACGATTGCGCCCTGTCCCCAGTTAATGGGGTTTCATTAAACAATATTATATCAATATTATGGTTTTGTACGAAGCACTCTAGTTCATGCACCTTTTTCGATTGTGTAAATCTCTAATAAGAGAAGTTTCGGTTCTCTTATCAGCATAATGTAATTTGAGATTGTTTTTAATGTCATCCCAAATAAGTGGGGTGGCATACATGTTTAAGACATCATTCGCTTCTCCAATAATTTTGTTGCGAATTGCCCTTAGTAATATTTGACCATACTGAGTTTGGTCAATTCCATTTAAAAAAAGTCGAATTTCCTCAACGTTTTTAATGAATTCTTGAAGTGGCTACCGCCACAAAAATTTAGAAGTTGGTTAATAGGGTCCGGGATTCGCATTTGCGAGAAAACGTCCATAGGAGAAAGTGGTGCCAATGTTTGACCAACGGGTAGTTCTGCGGATGAACCCGCAAGGGATGGTGTATTGTTAAGATTCATTTTTACACTTTTAAAGATATGTTCTTTTGCGATAGTTGTTAAATTAGTCCTGTTTTTCGTAGTGCCCTTTCTATATGACAGGAATCTTAATATTTTTTTATTTTCACTCATATATACATATATTGAAATACACGCACATATATTAATTCTTTAATTTGTGAAATAATTTTTCGCTGCTTTTTTAATTTAAATTATTTCTATATCATTTACTTTTGTTTTGTTTCTCTTTTTTTATAAAAACTCTCTCCCCCTTTTTTTATTATTTATTTAAATATATATTATATATTGCTTACTCACCATGTCACCAAAAAGAAGATTATCAACATTCCGCCGTTCGCTGTTTCCCTTTGATTTTTTTTTTGAAATATGGGCAAATCCCAGAAACAGTCCACCAGCGAACAATTTTTGAAATGAGCCTTTTGTTATTTTCTTTTATGTAGAACAATAGAGTAGATATCTAATTTTAAAAATTTATAACAAAAAAAACATTTCGATGTTTATAAATACAAAAGTTATTACCAAACCCAACCCAACCTCGGTGTTGTTACTTTTATACCAAAAATTAACATTTTTTCGGTATACATAATATAACATTATTGTTAACATAGAAGATCGGACAGATAGCTATATTAAGGTTTGTTTAATTCTCTTAAAATTTTGTATAACAGTTATTATGTTTCTATTTTGGAATAATTAAAATTAGGTATGAAACGTCAAGACCAAGCGTTGTAGCGTGCGTCACGGAAATTAAGGTTTTTTTATATTGTTAGTATAAAAAAAATTTTTTTTTTAAGTCGTCTATAGTTCTAAATCATATCTATTTTTTACTTTTAAGTTTATTTAAAAACAAAGTTCTACATATTTTTTTTTGTTTTTTTTTGGCAATTTAATTTCTGTAGCGTGCGTCACGATTTCAGTTTTGCCTAAAAAGAGCAGCAGTCCGTCCGTCCGTATGAACGAAAGAATCTCGGAAACGGTAATAGATAGAGACTTCGTGTTTTCTGCATTGGACTAGGACTTCTCCGGAATTTTACAAGTTTATTTTAAAATTTTGCCCCTCCCCCCTTCCCCAAAAAATCACCCCCTAGACTAAAAATTTCTTCGGCACAAAAAAAAATAGAGTATGCTAGTATAGAGGTAACGTCACTCTTAGCCAAAATCCAAAAAGTTCATCAAAATCGGATAATAAATGACGTTTTTATAAGCAATTGAATTTTGCTCAACCAACAACAAAATGCAAACTTCAGAACAAAATGTGTCAAAATAGATAGATATCGTACTAAATAATCCAAGTAAAATCGATGCTTATTTTGTTTTATAAATCTAAGTATCAATAAAATATAATATTAAAAAAAATATTTTTAAAATTCCATAAGCCTCATAAATGATTGTAAAGTATAGAAAATTCCAACAAAGTAATAAACATGTCATCCTTTCGTATGAGCCATTGATAAAATATTTTTATGACATTCGGTCATTATGAAAATTCCCAACATGACAGGTGCACGCGATTAATGCTTATGTTGTAACAATTTTATGATATTCGGTTTTTCCGAATCTGTTGACATGTGTTGGAATAAGGAAGAATAGAATAATTAAGAATAGACTAAGCATAGATATAATATTCTAATATAAATTAAGGCGTCGAGCAATCGACGCTCCATTCATAAAAACAAAGCCAAATACTACGCGTGTCGTATTTCCGAGTAGTTCCGCGTTTCGAAAAAGTGACATATAGTGAGAATATATACTAATATTGGTGACCCAGTTTAGTTCACGCGAGTTTGTTTTTGAATTTGCAATTATCATTGTTTCGCAAGTGGTCAACCAAGAAAGGTTGTGTGTTTAATATCCTTTAGTATAAAAAAAAAGTGTTGAAAAGATGAAGACGTGTGCAGAACGTAGCAGCAATTATCGTGCTCGAAATGGCCCTTACGGTAGACTCATTTAAGAAAAAAATTAATTTATAAATTGTTCATTTTTTAAAACATTCATTATTTCATATAAATTCATTGTAAACATATTATATTACATAAATTCATTAAAACATACATATATATATTTCATAACATATTTCATAACTTCATTTAAGTTTCAAAAAATAAAAAGGTTAACAAAATTGAGAGTTAAAGAATTATTACCCAAACAAAAAAAAAAAATTTGGTTCTATTTTCGTAGCGCACGCTACATTTTTTCTACCATGGAAAAAATGTAGCGTGCGTCACGTAACGTGCGTCACAATCGTTCACGGTGTTTGCTAAAAAACCATAAACTTTTTCGACTCCAAATAAGCAAATTCTTAATTCTATTATTCTCAGCTTTATTTTAGATATTGGATTTTGTGTACTTTATTATGCATAATTCGCTAAAAATTACAAATGAAATTGAAAATTTAAAAGTAACTTCCATTTTGTGTAGCGTGCGTCACAACACTTTATGAACAATTATTTTGGAAAAGGTAAAAGTAAAGAAGCTATATTACATGTCATTCGAAAGTACACTTAAATCCCTCTATGCACTATACTAAAGTTCACGGTATATCTTTTAAAAACCCAAAAAAAATTTATAAAGTAATCTACAAAAGCGTACGAATGTTACGTGCGTCACGCGAGATTTGCCCATATGTTTTTTTGTATTCTTGTTTTTTTTTATATATTGTTTTTTTTTTATTTTTTTTTTTTTTTTTTAACATATACATATATGTATGTAAATTTTTATTTGGTTGCGAAATTAAATCTTGTGAATTTAGATCATTGACTTTGCAGTTTCTAATGATATACCTTCATTAGGCGTACACAAAAATTGTCGATCAGATTTAAAATACTGCAACACCTGGCTTAAGTTTATATGCCTTAAACTTGTAATGCCAAGGATAAATTCACTTCACATGTGTTTATTGTGGTATATCACTTAACTTTGGGTTAATATATGTATTATTATTTTTTTTATGTTTAATTTTGTAATGCCAAAGAAAAATGCACTTCTTATGTGTTTATTGTAGTATGTAACTTCACTATGTGTAAGTATACACATATGTATATATATATTTAATATTGTTTTTATTTTTTTATTTAAAAAGGATTTGTCGAATTTTATTTATTAATGTTTTTTTTTTTTCGTGTAACTAAAACGAACTTTTGCGGACTTTTCCCGACTGCACCAGTTATGTCTACGTTAGTTTTACACAAAAGAATATTATTAAATTTTAATAATTTTTATTTATTATTTATTTGTTTATTGTCAAGAGATATGTTCTTGCTAACTTTACAATCTCGAATGCCGCCTCCTGCCCATTGCGGTCGCCGGTGACGCGTCTGCACTAGTCCTTCTGGCGCCTCAACATGTTGTCGTCAGGTGTTGTTGTTGGCTAGCGTACAGTGGGACGACCCCATGATTGTTGACGCTTCCCACGATACGCTGCTAGTTTACCGTTTTGTGTAGCAGCGACGTTTTCTTCGATTGCTGACGCCTTCCCACGATACGCTGCTATTCGCACTACCGTTATATGTGGTAGCGTCGTTTTCTGCTACTGCTGACGCCTTCCCACGATACGCTGCTATTCGCACTACCGTTATATGTAGCCATACACACAGCGAGTAGTATAGCAGCAACGACTCCTGCGATCACTGACGCTTTCCCACGATACGCTGCTGTTTCAGGCTGCGTCTGGCGTTCTATATTGTTGTTGTATTTCTTGTTGTGTTAGTGACTTCGGTGGTGCTGCTGGAGAGGTGTAGTGGGTGGTAACTCGGGCGCCAAAATGTTTGGAATTAATGCAGACCCAAACTTGTAGGGCTAACTCTAGGTTATTGCAACTTTTCGTGGATTCGTTTCCAGCGCTTCTTATTAAAGAGTGAAAATTAAGGCTGCACGTATGACTTATGTGGATTTCAGCAGTTGACTGACTTTAAGTTTATTCTTTTCATTTTATTAGAGTATATTCGCCGCATGCAAGCGGTTAAAGAATGAGAACGAGAGAGAAATTCTGTATGATATTTACAACAATAGATTATGATTAACAGTTTTGACTGTTAATATTCAAATTAATTAATATGCGATAATTTATAAGCTGTAATTGAATTTGACTTATAAATTATTAATTCATTTATAATTTAGACATAATAATTATTAGCATTTATAAAATGCCTTAACAGTCTGTGTTCCTATTAATCAGATTTACAGCTGGATGAATCAGCACGGCAGCTACATCTAGCGTAATGATAAGCGGAAGGTGGTCTGACTTAGATTTAGGCGGCCCTGAATACCGAGCTTAACATTCGGTATAAAGCGAAGTCGATGCGACCAGACAAACTTTTTGTACATTAAGGGTACCTTGTGGCTGCACCAGTTTCTAGAACATTGACTCTGGAGGAATAAATGTAGCTAACCAACTCGTTTCCCTTTCTGTTACTTCTATTAGCTCTCCCTAGCCCATGTTTGGCGTTCCAGTCACCTCCCACTAGAAATTTGTGCTTGATATTGCCAATTAAGGTGGCGAAGTCGTTGTCGGATCATGGGTGGGCAATAGATAGCACAAATATAGAATTCTCCGAGCGCAGTTTTGTAGCAAAGGCTAGTTGAACCTTGTTGGTGGATATGGGCTTGCTGGGGAAATGTTTTAAGCTACTTCTTATAATTAAAGCTAAACCGCATTTAGCGGTTCTTGAAAATGGACGATTGCGCCCTGTCCCCAGTTAATGGGGTTTCATTAAACAATATTATATCAATATTATGGTTTTGTACGAAGCACTCTAGTTCATGCACCTTTTTCGATTGGGTCAGTTTGAACATTGCGCAGTGAGCAGGGCCATGATTTGGCTCTGCACGTTCTGCATTTGAGTTTGCATGTCCGCAAATCTTTCGAAAAGTCTAGTCCAGTTTCGCCTCCATACCAGTAGTATTTGGGTGCCATTGTTCAATATTATAATTTGTTTGATGGCTTTCTTAAGACTGCAGCTGTGTATGGCATTTTTGTTGCTGGTTATCCGTCTGAGACTGCTGCCTTTTTTCCTCTGCTGGGCACTTAAAACTTGGTGTCCTAGTGCGGCCTCTACATACTACAGTTTATTAATTTGTCAACATAGTGGGTGCGAGGTGGTGGTGATTATTTGCCTGCCGTTGTGAATGTTTTACGGTGGCAGAACTAGGCTGGTTCATTTTTTATTTAGAAAACTTCTGTTGAAAGCGCTGGATGTGTGGCTGGAAGTAGGCACATCATTTGTAATTAGCTGGGTGATTGCCCGAGCAGTGAACACAAGCGGCAGGATCTAGACCAGTGTTCGGCACCAATACAGTCATATGTTTGCATTTCGTTAGAACGGAATTAACAGAATGATAAGAGCATCAACAACGGCTGAACAGCAACTTATTCATTTTGCTTCGCCAAAACTCCCCTATAACAGCATAGGTATAGGTAAACTTCATGAGGCAGCCGACTTAGCTAATGCTCGAAAACCAACAACGTATGCTACGTTTACAAACTATTCTCTGTATATAAAAGAAGACTAATTAACGTATTTTCCGTTGTGTAGTGCTGTTGAGGAAGAAGATGTAGACCATGCCGTTGATACTCCCTGTCAATTGAGTCTGCCTATGTCACCTGTTATATTTTGTGAGGTTCAAGCGGAGATTAAGTCACTTGATGCAAAAAATACAAAGGGATACGATGGAAATAATGTATCAACAATAAAATCGACGCTGCCAATAAAAGTTCAGCTCTTGTTCTAATCTTTAACGTTTGCTTTTGGCTGAGCTATTTCCACAGCCAATGGAAATGTGCAGAGATGATACTTATCTCAAAGCCTGACAAGCCTGAAAAAGAACTGTCATCATATCGGTCAATTAGTTTGCTCAAAAATATGTGAAAGAATATTTGCTCGAAGAATGCTTCACCTACTAGATTGCGCTATACTACCAAATCATCAATTCGGGTTCCGGCGAAGGCATTGAAACACCTGAAAAAATTCATCGAATTGTTGTAGATACGTACAGCAGTTGAACGGAAGCAGTATTGTGCAGCTGTATTTCTAGACGTCAAGCAAGCCTTCGATTGTGTATGGCACAAAAGCCTTCTTTATAAAATAAAGCAGTTATTACCTGCTCCTCAGTTCCATTTCCTTCGGTCTTACATAACGGACAGATTTTTCTATGTGAGATGTGACAATACACATTCGTCCATTAAATCTGTACTGTCAGGAGTTCCTCAAGGCAGTGTTCTGGGGCCTTGGCTCTACACACTGTATGCATCTGATGTGACTATCACTAGCTGCAATGAAATTAAATTAGCTACATATGCTGATGATACGGCAATACTATCCAGAGCAAATTCTGACATTGCTGCAACGCGCAATGGAATCGAAAATGGAATTTAGCAGTAAATACTGAACATATAGTATTTACTCTTAGAAAACACTCCAGTTCCCGAGTTAATTTTATTAATATTCTCATACCCATGTGCAATGAAGTAAAATATCTGGGCATGTTTTTAGATAGAAGGATCACATGAATAAACCATATTTGCGCTAAGAAAAAAACATCAAAAATTAAAACACAGCGAATGCATTGGTTACTTGACTCCCGATCAAAACTTAGTCTCGAAAACAAAGTAGGGCTGTATAAAGCGATTCTAAAGCCAGTATGTACTTATGGAATGCAGCTGGGGGGCACTGCTGCTAAATCTAACATAAATATTTTACAAAAATATTAAAATACTACACTTCGCAAGATCAGTGATAACATACACAGAGATCTTAGACTGTCAACGGTTATAGAAGAAATTGTTCGCCATAGCAGTAATTACCGTGGAAGACTCAATTCGCATCCTAATGAAAATCTACTAAGCGTCAACCCGCCTCGACTGAAGCGACTTCATCCATTGGATCTACCAAACCGTCAATTGTAAACCCCTCCTAAAACTAAAGTATTAAAGCATTTACACATTTATTAATACATCCTTTAATAAGGGGTTGGTGCGCTGGGCTTCTATGATGACGATCCCCGCCAACGATATAATGATCACGAATTAAGGATATGCACCTGAAATATCCACATCCTTAATTGGGATGGTGCAAATTTCCAGCTGGTTGATGTCCTTGAAAGATGCAAGGCTGACATCACCGCAATCCAAGAAATCCGATGAATAGGACGGGCTTGCTCTAAAAAAGCATCCTATGACAACTACTACAGCTGCCATGCGAGTAATCACGAATTTGGATGTGGTTTCGTGGTGAGTAGGAAACTACGTGGCCTCGTCTCTAGGTTCACACCTGTTGACGAGCGTCTAGCCGCAATACGCATCAAGGCCGACGGAAGAGAAAGACGACGATGCTAAAGATGAGTTCTATGAGCACTTGGAACGTCTGTTAGAGAGCGATATCGAGAGAAACGGAGAGAGGAGAAACGCCAAGAGACGCAAGAAAAAGGAGCAAGAAAGGCGGGAGTTTGAGGATGTTGAGAGGTTACGTGACAGAATTGAAGCTCGAAAATTCTATCAAAAGGTCAAGCGTCTGACTGAAGGTTTTAAGCCCGGAGTAACTTTCTGAAAGGATGACAATGGAATGAACAGGAATCACTGAGATTATGGAGGAGTCATCTCTCCAACCTTCTCGGAGGCGATGAAGCGCACAATTCCGCCGATAGAGAAATGACCCCGGAACCACCAGTTAATGATGACACTATTGTAGAGCCACCGGACTATAACGAGGTCGATTAAGTTATTAAAAAGCTGAAAAATAACAAAGCGGCAGGCTCTGGTGGGCTGCCATCTGAGTTATTTAAGACCGGCGGCGAAGAGTTGGTTAAGAGTATGCACCAACTTTTATGCAAGATATGGTCCGATGAACGCATACCCAATAACTGGAATCTCAGTGTTCTGTCTTATCTTTAAGAAAGGAGACCCCGCTGTTTGCGCCAAGGACCGCTGAATAAGACTCCTTTCCATTGGATATAAGACTCTGTCGCGTGTATTGTGTAATAGGCTCTAGCCATATACCGATTCACTGATAGGACGATATCAGTGTGGCTTCAGACCAAAAAGGTCGACCAGTGACCAAATATTCACATTACGCCAAATCTTAGAAAAGACCCTTGAGTACAACAAAGACACTCACCACCTACTTGTCGATTATAAACCCACTTTCGACACGCCGATACGATCGAAGTTCTTCGACGTCCTGTCTGCACTAGGTATCCCGGCAAAGGTTGTCCGTCTTTGCATGGCGACGCTATCTAACACACAAAGCGTTATCAGGGTGTGAAAAAAACCTCTCCGACTCCTTTGATACCAAGAGAGGTTTCAGGCAGGGCGTACGATTTGTTCAATCTCCTGATGGAATGCATCCTACGCCAATGCCCGTACGTACAGAGAGGGCTCGATATCATCGGTACGCAGGAACGGCGAGCCAGCAAGGCGTTCTCGGAGATTGAAAAACAGTCTCGGCTTATGGGTCTAGCGGTGAATGAGGACAAGACGAAGTACTTGGTGTCTTCTCGCACTCCGTCAATGCGTCTTGGACGGTCAGTGACGATGGAGAATTTCACTTCAGTGTTTTAGAAAATTTCGTCTATCTTGGAACAGAGAAAAATAAAGATCTATAAGACGCCCGATTTTTTAGGTGATTATTGATTTACTGGATTTGCCTGCTTATTCGCAATATTGAATCCGTTACATATTTATACGATACATTCGATTAATATCGCTTCTGCCTAAAATTTCATCTATTTTTCTTCATATTCGGGTTTTTTTTTAACGGTGAAACATTTTTATTAAAATTTATAAAAAAAAAGCTTCGAGCAAAAGGATAGACTGACGAGGACAAAATAAATTATCGCATATAACTAACTGGCCATAGACTTAACTGGTCAAACACGCTGGGTTATCATAATTTTTTAATGAAATCGTAAATTATAGAGGTAGGCGAGTAATACTCGTCTATCTCATGCAGGAATCTCTGGTTTTCTCCTAAAACTGTGTTGCACTTATCAGCACCTCAATATCCCATGTGAGCATTTGGCGTTACCTTAAATAGGTCAAAAATTCTAGTCAGAGGCATAGGGCAACTCGGATTGCTTGTAATAACTTGGACACTTCTTGGGACTCCGTGAGGACTTTTAAAACTGCACACGGATTGTGTCTAAAAACATTTTTATTCTATCAGGTTATATTTTCTGACGATATGATGTTTATGGGTTAAAAATTTCTAGGCCTGTGTAATCATTCATATTCATCCATATTTATTCATTTGCATTTATATTCGCTCATTGATTCATATTTATTCATATTCATACGTAATCATTCATATTCATTCATATCCATTCATATTTATATCCATCCATTTTGATTCATATGCATTTATTTAAGTTGCATGTAACCTAAAAGCTGGAAATCTGGATTTTGTAATATGCCTCTAGCTCGTCGAAAATTGGTGTGGTGTTAAAATCCGTATTACAAATTAGGGTAATAAATAATAATTAGGGTGATAAAACAGCGAAATTAAGGTTTCGTGATGATTCAACATTTAAAACTTCATAAGAATTGATGGTTTGCTTATTATTTTATTTTTTAGTAGAAATAGAAGCGTCTGTCAATAAAAATAATTTCATACTGTGTAAATTTTTAATGGCTTTTAACGCAAAATGCAAATATTAATAGAGCAGAAAAAAACTCATCCCCTCCGCACCACTACACGAACGATTTTTCGTTGCTTTCTGTTTTAAAAATATTTCAAAGTTCGGACGACCATTTCCATTTAAGCTTTGTTTATAACAATATTATTATAATAATTTTAAACCAAATTTTTTTTTTTTCAGGGAGCTGGACATAATGATGTGGAGCTGCATCCCCATTATTATGAACGACTTAGAAAATTTCTCACAGTAGAGTTGGCCAAATGACAATTAAAGAACTGTATCGACGGTGGCGTTCCTGTAAAAAGTGCTGATGTAGCAATAGTAGCGCCGTCAACTTCAACTTCTGCCAATATGGAAAATAATTCAAAATCAGTCAATCCGACGACATATCCTGGTGCAGATAATCTTAAATCAAACTCCGAAACCAGCCGGGAAAAAGACAGTAATGATGGTTGGTGCTTAGTTAAATATCAACAAGGACTATTTACAATTTTTCAATATTTTCGTTTTTTTTTTCAGCAACTTCGACATCTAGCTCAGCGTCTAATAAAGCACTTGCCGAGAAATTTCTCTAGCACAAGATGGGCGGCGCATGTGCCGTAGTAGAGAAAAAAGACCTTCAGATAACTACTTTAAAAAGTTATTACGAACCCAAAAATCAGAGTGAATATGCAGGGGATATAAATATGGATAACCTTTCGTCAAAATTATTAATTAACAGTTTTTCCACAAAACAAGTATTCGCTGGAAACAAATATCAAGACTACTGTAAAGAACCAAAGACGGATAAATTGACTACAACGCTTGAGACTACATTAATACAGACATCTGCTCCTACATTGCCAGTGCACTCTCCCCACTCTCCATTTCATACCAGTACACATCCAAACAAACATCAGAATAAGCTGTCAGCACGGTACATTAATAACACTTGTTTGGCAAATTACAAACAAATACCATCAAATTCGCAATTGAGTGTACACTCAAAACATTTAAAAGATGGTGATGACGAAAAGGAAAAAAGTTTAGCTGTTCTGCCCTCTTCAATAATTTCAAATTTCATTTGTAGTTGCGAATTAATTGAAAAATCTCAGAAGTATCAAGTGAAACCAGATCAAACATCTGATGATAAATTTAATATTATTAGGTCATCGGAAAGCCAATATCTCAAAACTATTAGTGAAAAAACGAAAAAATCAAAAGAATTGGTGGCTGCAAAAAATACTCCAAACACTTCGTCACTTCTCAATATGAAATCTAAAAGCTTAATTTCTTCGCCAAAGTTATTACTCGAAAAATCAACATCATTAGAGAATTCCAAAACACAAAATATATTGAAATCCATTAGACCACTACCATCATATTCTCCTTTACGCCATCATCAAGAAAAATTGGAACCAGAGCAAAACAATTTGGTTTCGCTTGAACATGCACTACCCTTGCTTGAACACAACAATAAAACAATACACAAAAGAAATTTTCATCAACAAGATCGAAAAAGCTGTTTGTCGGAGCAAACGTCGCCAAATAATGTCGATTCTACGAGCAGCTTAATGTTTGCGTACGGCAACTCATATATCCGCAGTACTGATTGTCTCACCTACATTCCAGTAGATCCATGGATAAAACAACACGATTTAAATGCTCCATGCACAACAAACAAACTCAATAAAATTATAAACTCGACAAGTGAAAGTGTATGCGATCCGTGGGTAAAAAAGCTAGACGACGATGTACAAAATGTAAACAAAAAAGATCAACATTTATCATCTAAATTTGAATTACTGTCATTGTCGACAACAAAGAATAGGCTTTCATGTCCAAGATTTCGGCACTGTAAAACATTGGTAAGGTGTAAAGAGCATGATTATTGTCTATTGTCAGCACCATCGTCGCCAAACTACTTAAACCTGCCGGAAAATTCATTTTGCTCCGCCATCTCATTGTTTCACTTATCTCAGGGTGAACACTCAAAGAATAGAAAACCAATTAGATCTATAAGCTTGTCGCCAGCTCGCACGAAGAACTCTAAGAACTTTACTAAGAGTTCTTATGCAAGTTCCAGTAAAACAACTCTTTGCAATTCTAAACCAGTATTGACCACAGAACAAATAACATTAATTCAGACTACTGAAAAAAATTGCGAAAACTATTTGAAGGTTTACAGTCCGAAGTTATCGCGGCATGGTTCCTCGTCAATATCAAAGAAACAACATGGTAATGAACTGCAGCTAAATGTTCGCTGTCTGTCAGAGCAAATACGTCAATTACCTAATGAAAATAGTGATACATCGTCTAAAGAAAATTGCCCAACTATTACACCTAATTTAAACCCGGGTGCAGACTTTTCCGATTATTTACGTCAGTTTCGAAAAAGCGAAGCTAATAAAGCTGCCGTGAAAATTTTGAAAAAAGAACTTTCCAACTCCAAGAATCACATTCTGGACAATTGCAATTCTTCACTTGAAAACACTAGTGCATCTTTAAGCGGACAGATTGGACAGAATGATGTTGAATCTCTTTTAGAAACAACGTGCTAAGTACAGCTAGCCAATACACGGTAATATATTTGTTCAAAATCGGCTTAGTGTGTGCAAAGTTAAATAAGCAATAATAACTCAATGCTATGAGGATTAACCTTGAAAATACAGAAACAACCCACAAATTTGGTTTCTATCTCAAGATAACTACATTAATACAATAGTTCTTAACTTAAGTCTTTAATATGTTCAATTTAAAATTCCATATTGGCTGCCGGTGTCAGAATAACAATATGTATGTTTTTTTTCATAATTTTTTTATACGAAAATTTAAAAAAAAAAATTTTTATATACTATATATTTAAAAATTTATTGCCATACAATTAAAATATGAGTGAGTTCAGCAGAGACTTTTACTGACTGATTTCCGATTACAATTTTCCACGCCTTTTTGTTTCTTATGTTTTTAATAGTTACCTATATTTATTAGTAGAAGACGTTGATTCATTTGAAAAATTAGTAATTAGTTATCAGTCGTCAAAATTATCTAAGAATATGTAAATATTAAAAAATAGAGCTATAAACTAAGTAAAATACAGATCGCAGTATATGCTGAGTAAACTTTTATTAAACTTTTTTCGTATAGTGTAAATAAAGTTGAATTTTCGTCATCATATTTGCGATGCCTCAAAGTCAGCATCGATAATTTTTGATTCTTGCCAACATTTTTTTCCTCAATATTTAAGGGTGCACAAACGAAACTCAGACGCAAGTGGCGTAAAACATTTCTTTTGCTACACTCGGGTGTTTCACATTCGTGTAGTTTTAACAATTTCTACAAGTGTGTGCATTAAAGATCTTTTTTTTTTGTGGTATGCAGGTAGTATTTGATTTTCTTTCATATCTCAGAAAAATTGCTATCTGTGCAACGCTTTTTGTTGTATTTTCCAACACTTTAATTATTTTTTATTCAATTTTCGTTATTTATTAATAAGTACTTAGATGTACTTCACGTCGATCGGTGATGGCCGCATTCAGGAAGGAACACCAGCTGTTGTCTTGTGCCCGCTGTCGCCAGTTGTTCTGAATGCCAAGTACAAAGAGATCTCTCTAGAATAGGACCAAAAATCGTGCGGTGAATCTTCCAACGCTGTTTCGTCACGGTTTATGCCTCTGCGCCATTCAGATCTTGTAGATTTTGGGCTTGGTCTTGATCAGCCCAAAATAGCATCTATTTGCAAGCGTAAATCTTCGCCAGATTTCCAGGCTGACTTTGTTGTTGCTGGTCATTTCGAATCCAAGATGGACGAAATTTTCTACAACATTGAAGTTGAAATTCTCCATCGTCACTGACTGCCCAAAGACGCGATGACGGCGCGCAATAAGACACCAAGGACTTCGTCTTGTCCTCATTCACCGCTAGACCCATGAGCCGAGACTGATTTTCAATATCTGAGAACGTCTTGCTGACTCGCCGTTCCTATGTACCGATGATATCAATATCATCCGCGTACTCAGCAACCTCACTTCCTTTTGGAAGATCGAGCCCGACATATTCTGTTTGTACGGGCACTGGCGTAGGATGTATTTCATCAGTGGATTGAAAAAATCGCGCGACAGCGCATCACCCTGCCGGAAACATCGATTAGCCTCTCTCCATTATTGGAGTTAGTGTAGTGGAGATTAAAATGTCCGACTGTTGGGCCAAATATTCCATCCTTCCAAATTTTGGCGCTGACATCGCCAAGTACGATTTTAAGTACATGCTTGGGACATCTTCAGCATCCTTATCTTCCGATCTTCCATGGGGACGTGCGCTCAAGTTAGGCTTATATTAAAATATTTATACTTGATGTGTACTGCGACTAGGCGCTCGTCAACAGGCATGAATCTGGAGACGAGACATGGCAGCTATACCAGATGTCACAGGATGCTTTTTTAGAGCAACCCTGTCTTATCCATCGTTTTTCCTAGATTGCAGCGATCTCAGTCTTGTATCTATTGAGGACAACAAGCAGCAGCTGGATGTTTGCACCATCGCTATATAGAGTGCGGACATTCAGTAAATAGCGGTCCTTATATCGTTTGCGGGTGGTCGGGGTTTTTCGTTGGCCAACTACAGCAGCTACATACGAATATTATTTATTGTCGTTAGACACACACTATCCGTGGCTACAATTCGTATATCGACAGAAAAGAAATCAAAATTTGAGGTACAAAGATGAAATTTGTTTGTATGTATACAAAATGTGAATGTAAGTGCATATTGGTAGGAAAGTATACTTCTGTATTCATTGTATCATGTCTCTTTTCCGCTCTCCACAAACGCGAAACGAAAAGAAATAACTACGAGAGAAGACGAAGAATTTTCGGTAAACCCGACCACAACGGCACAGCTTCCACACATTGTCTCGCTTAATTTATAACCAAGCATTAACACTTGTGTACAATTATAGCCATACAGTCACAATCTTTTTTGCTATACTTATTCTTTCACTTCAAACATTTGAATGTGTAGGCAATGACATTTATTTATTTGACATTTATTTAATTGCAACTACATATAACTTAAACAGTTGCTTAAAATATTATATCCTAACTAAAACATTAGCTTGAAATATTATATCCCAACATCAAATCACTGAAGCACTGAAGACTTATCTCTACATGCAGCAAAGTGTTTTTTGTTTGGTCGCCAGGTTCACCGACTGCGCCTCGACTCAGCTATGGAAGTGGTCCAAGCAGCCGCAATTACAAATAAAATAGATTAAAGAAAATGAAAAAATTTAAATACAATTTATTGCGGATCAAATGTGAGGATACCTTGTTTTATATAGTTTACAGAAGAGTCAAAAGAAAATAGATGAGAGAAGTTATTATAGATACAGCAAAGAGATCTTAGTGAGTTATGATAGGTATAATTTGTTGTGCAGAAAGACAACCATAATGGCGCTTAGTTACGCGTGAAACGACAAGGTGCATTATCATTGAAGATTGAAGTAAATAAGGAAGGTCAACTTCTCCATTTGGATTTTATGAAGGAAAACCATAGCGAGCACCGCCTGACGTTTTCGTTGGAAGATCAATTTGTTTTAATCGATCCACATATGGTGGCAAATGTACATCTGAAGCCCAATTTAAGTTTTTGAGTGCAAACAACAGGAAATGTTTTTGTACAAACTCGATACAATTGTGGTGACTTTCATAATTTGGGTTTCAGACACAATATGCGAATTCCAATATAGGACGAACCAGTGCAGTGTATTTGATGATCCTTATATAACTTAACTTCTGTTAAGTAATATAAGAATCATTAAATTTTTCTTTTATAATGCCAAGAATTCCCTTCGTTTTATTTACCTTAGATACAATTTGTTTATTAAAGCTTAACTTAGTGTCAAAGAGAAGGCCTAGATCGTTAACACTTAACTCCCTGCTGAAACTATGAACAAAAGTATGTCAGTATGGTTTTATTTAGATCAAGATAGTTTGCTCAACACCAAGCATGTAACGAATCAAAATCTTCAAATCTGTAGGTAATGTTGGGAGACATCCGACATACGACAAGCATAATTTAAAATTAGCGTACATAAGAGCATAAGCATGGTCCGTTGCTAATTATTATACATTTATAAATATTATGAATAATGATTGTTCAAGGTGACTGCCTGGTGGAAATCCAGAAAATACATCGTTTTAGATAAACAATTATTGAATAAAACTTTTTCAGATCTACCTATTAGGTACTAACATATTTAATTTATATATGAGGCATTCTCTGAAAAAAATGCCACTTTAAAAAAAAAGTTCTCTATTTTTTCTGACAATTATATATCTTGTAGTATATGTACTAAAAAAAATAATATGATTTTAGGTCCGTGTGTTGTAGGGTTGTCATATATTTTTGAATCCCCATAACTTTTAATTTAAAAGTTTTAAACGAATGAACGGATTTTAAAACACCAGGTGATATTTTTATGCAGAATTTCTTAAACTTTAAAACTGTGTATCGTAAACATTCGCATATTTTTAAAATTAATATTTCATAGAAAAAATTTGAAAAAGTTTGTTTTAATTTTTAACCCTTTGTGCCCCTTTCGATTTTTTTAAAATACCCAAAAATGTTCCTTATTTCATCACCTTTCTTCCCCCCAAAGGGCATTTTGGGCCAGCTATATTTGTATGAGTTACAAATAAAAACCTAGCTCAGCGCATTAATATTTCATAAAAAAAAAAAATTTTTTTTTCTGTTTTTCTTCTATCGATAAATTACTACAACTTTTATGCAAGGAACAGCATTTGCTCTCGTTCAGGGCGTTGCGCTGAAAAAAAAAAATATTAAAAATTAAAACAAAAAAAATTTTTTTTTAAATATTTTTTGTATAAAATACTAATGCGCTGAGCTAGGTTTTTATTTGTAACTCATACAAACAAGGGCGTATCCAGTTTTCGGCGAAGGGGGCGCCACTGTCTCCGAAGGGGTGGGCCGACTTTGTCTTTTTTTAGTAGGCTAAAGTGCGAAATATGTAGTAAAATACATTTTTTTCCAAACTTTTGAAATTTTTTTTTTTTTTTTTTTGTTATTTTTTGGAGTATTTTATAATACATTGGAAGCATTTTAATCGATTTTATTCATATACCTATAACATATAATAGTTAAAATAACAACAAATTTAATAAAATATAAAAAATATTTCAAAATTTATCCCAAAGAAAGTCAAAAAAAATTGTAATTTAATATGTATCGACACAAATCAATTTTTTTCAAAATCTCAAATATTTTTTATTTTGTCTTCTCTAATTTAATAATATTGTACATACACACCAAGTTTAAAAAATGTATAGATCCATGGTTAATTTTTGATTTATTTTTGTGGAATATATTCTAAAACTGCGTTGTCGAGCAAAGGGCAAGTGTAGCGAGTATATATGCGTCGGTTCTACCGAGGTTAACGTTTTCTTTTATTTTTTGTCATTTTATATGGACACCAGACATATCAAAATCGTTAGATTTTTCATCAAAATTAGGATGAGACAACATTGATATAAATAATAAACAGTTAATCCCTCCTCACTATTTCAATGGATCTTTCATTTCCCGGTCGCATTTATATGAATACCAAATTCCATCTCTATACCACAAATGGGTGCAAAGATGTGACGAATTTTGTTTATCCCTTATATGGTGGTCGGCGTATCGCCCGCTTCGACTTTGACCAAAATTAATAAGAGTACTTCTCCCTATCCCATTAACTGGTATTCCAAATTTCATTTCTGCACCTCAAACAGATGCAAAGATATGATGAATTATGTTTATCGATTATATGGGGCGGGGTAAAGTGATGTGATCTTACTTCGTCCGATCCCAAATTTCATCGCTTATATGTACCAAAGTCATACATAAGTCAAAGTCATACATTTTTTTTCTGATATGGTGGACGTAGTGCTACCCATTTTTTAGTAAATTTTTTTCAATCTGTGCCCGTATTATTTTTACCAAAGTCTTACCAATTTAAAAAAAAATTGCTGACCTTTAGACCATTTGGTTTTTTCCCTTATATGCATCGATTTTATATTGAAATTTGTTTCGTCTTGTGCACTTAACATACGTACCTGGAAATATTTACATATTTATTCCGCTCTATTGGAAGCACAATTAATAATGCAGGTAATGGAAAAAATTAAATAATGATGGAAATATTTACAATTTAATAAAGGCACTCGTAAAACATAAAACAAATTATATTATTTCACTTACATATTAAAAAAGGGTTTTTTGGCCAAGAGCCGGAAATAAAAGGAGAGACGCATGTAGAAATTGTACAAACACACGAGATATTTCAACGCGTGCGTTTGAATTTCATTTGCGCAAATTGAAGAATGAACTCTTATTTATTGAAAGTGTTCGTGCCTCAATGGATTTTTTTTAATTACGCAATATGTATTTTACTTTTATTTAGATATTCTGCACTTTATACAATATCTTCCGTACTCAAACATAAGTGATGAATGGTACCCCATTATATTAATTATTTTACTTCAATATAGATATCCACATTTCTCAAGATGATTTTGGGTTTGGTTCGAAGGAATTATAGATGAAGAGGAAGTTTTCTTTTCATCTAATTAATTTGTCTCAATAAATTCACTGTTATGTCTGCTGTGAATGCCATATTGAAATTAAATTGAAATTACAGTTTTATCAATTGTATTTATTTCAACAAACTTTAAAACCTTGTAAAAGTCGAAATTCTATGTTTCTTAAAACACATAAAAAATTGTTTAATTCATTTTAAAAATTTTGTTTGAGTTTCCACAAATTATTGCGGTTTTCTATAGTATTATCCTAATCATTACAAGTTGTAGTGAAAATATGTGAATTCATCGTGAATGAAGGACGATGAGGATATATTTTTGAGTCGAGTCGTTGCTGCAGTCAGCAATAGTTGGCACATTAATAAATAGAAAACTGAAGTCTTCTTGAATTAACATCTTCCCTCTTCAATGCTTAATATTTACGTAAGGAACATTTTATCTGATACGGGGTTTCAATAACTGATACTATCAGCAAATCTCTATTCTTTCTTATATCAGTTCTAACCAATCCTCTCCAGGAATAGCTTTCAAATAAGATATTCCGGTAGCTTGTTATGGTTTCCTTAAATATTGCCTTAGTTAGGATATACATATGTATACAAGACCGATGGCTACCTGAAATATTATCTTCTCGGCTGTTATGGGGTTACAATGACTGCGATTACTTCTTCCAATTCCCTTGAAATTTTCCAATAGGTTTCTATTCCTTTGCACTTCTTTGATTTTAAAGATTGTCAAAGGATTCAAGTGGAAACCAACTATGTTATTTCTAGTAACCAAAATCAAAAACACAAAATGTATTTTGGATTAGAGCATTTTGGGTTTATAATTTACAAATGGCTCATATTCTGATAAAATCCAAAAATGCGAGAAAGCAGCTACAAATTAAGTATATTCTAAACTATTATCGCAAGCGCAGCTGATTGGTTGATAATACCTCCGTTATATCATTTATACTTGACAAATATTTTTCAATTATTGAAACCCTGTCAACTCATTTTGTCATTAACAAGTAATTTTTTTGACTAACATTGATACTCGATAGATTAAACATAATAAAACACCTGGTTATTATAAATTATAAAGACGAAATAAACCTGCAACTAAAAATATATATACCTGCTTTTATCTAATGATAATAAATAAAGGTTACTTTATTTCTAGATTCTTAGCAACTATTCGGGTGCGAAGTGCCTGACTATTACTTAATATTATTTTCTGGTTGAGTCTGCATTCGGAAACTGTACACCCCTTCGGTCGGCAGTAAACTGTTAACAGTCCTTTCAGGAATCTTAAACAAATTCCTATCTAGTTGGAGATCATGATTTTGACACGCTCAGCTCGTAACTTCCCATTTATATCGTTGCTATCCTTAGTTCTTGGCTCATATCCCAGTCTTCGTCTTATTTTTTTTTTACGCAGAAGTTCTAATATAGTTTCAATGCCACTGACCAAACCCCTATTAATGGCATTGCCATTCTTCGTTATCGTTATGAACTATGTTACGTTTGCAAAACTTTCCTCAGAATTGACTGTTTTTAAGTTGAGTAGTTTTAATCACCCGTAAGCATAGATATTGAGAATTTTTCCTGTGTCCATGCACAAATATTTCTACAACATATTTGAGGTAGCTTTATTTCGTTTGACTAGTCTCTGCAGTAATCCTTCGTTATAAGAAGTGTTTCCAACTTTATTTTTTCAATACAATAATATAGGTGCGACAACATTTTATTTTTCGTGAAACAATCATTTCACAATGATGGTCACTATAATCTTTCTTTAGTCTTTAGTCTTTTATTACAAATATCCGTGGAAAGCTGTTAAAGTATATAGACAAAGTGGACCAAATTGCCGAATGAAAAGGTCTACACAATATTTATTGTCTGAACAGGACAATGTTAATGATGCTTAATAATAATTGCTTTTGTTACATTGTTTCTATAGATTATCTGAAACGATGTAAATGTTTGCCTTCAAAAAGGTACGTGGCTGTGATCAACTCTTTAATTAAATAACCAAGCAATCGGTTCCATTTATTATACATAATGCGTAATGATATTATCAGTTTGTCGGAGAAGTTGTAATAGATTAAAATCCAAAAAGTACATATAATCTTGACCAGCTTGCGTCCCTTCCCCTTTGGATGGCCTTCGTACAATCTCA
Organism: Leucophenga maculata; assembly: GCA_035044805.1. NCBI lineage: Eukaryota > Metazoa > Arthropoda > Insecta > Diptera > Drosophilidae > Leucophenga > Leucophenga maculata. Next base: position 28,014 of record JAWNNP010003079.1, read on the forward strand.
CTCTAATTATGTTTTACGTGATATATTTTTTGGGCATTTTTCCACTGTCGAGTTCGACATTCGTACGCATTCAAATAGAAAAAAATATGCCAAAACATTATTTTATTTTGACAAAAGGCGAACCTTCTAGCTCTTAATTAGCTCTATAATTTATGTTAAAGTTAATTTTGGGCAATCGTTCATTTTTAAAATACATAATTCCAAAAACCCTGGTATTCGCACGCAACAAAAAACAGAACTAGCTTTCAAGGCGAACATTTCAAATTGCGATTTCAGCGAAACCTGAAGGAATATTTTAATGCGACCAATTTTAAAATGTTATGTATTGATGTATCTTAATAATGTTTTTTTATTTCATTAAAAAATATGATGTAGTTTATTTTTTATGATTATTTATTTACTTTTTATCTTATTAGATATGCATAATAAGATATAAATGATTTTTAATATATACTATATATTTATTTTCACTTCCCTCCATTTTTCGTCCAATTTTTAATGTAGAGATAAATTTCCAATTTGATAATTTTTTGGATGCTGTTGACATTTCTGTGAAAATGCTCATATTAATATTTACTTTACCATCAGTCTTTTTATTAAACATAAATAAGAAAAAAGTTTGTTTAAGTTTGTGTAAATGTGTGTAACTTGCAAAAAGAGACAAGAACACCCCATAAACTATATATATATACTCCTGATCAGCATTAAAATTTAAGTCGATATATACATGTTCATCTGGCTGTTCGTTTAATGAGAATGTGGAGAATAAAAGAGACATGAGTTTCAAGTTTCGATATTTATACGCTGCTATTCCTTTTTCAGATATCTTGTATCATAAGGGTTCCGAATAGACATTTTTGTTGTTGTTAATTTAATTTAAGCAAACTATGTCACACTGGTCCATGTAGGGTGTATCCCCATATAAAATTAGGTTCATGGGTTTACAGGGTTGTCGAAGTCAAACACATTTGACTATTTATTGATTAAACATGCTGTTTATTTTGCTGTAATATCGATATTTTAATATGGTTTTGTGAGCTTGACTTATATGTATCTATGTAATGGAATCTTTTAAATCAAATTTCATTCACTTCTGGTTGCCTGAATAATTTTGCATTAAAAACTATTTTACTTTTTTCAATATCAGCTTAAAAATTGATACAGTGCCCGCCTTATTTTATGGATTGACGCTTCGCATATAAGGTGCGCTTCATAACTATAGCAAGTATATATGTTGAAATAATTACAATACAATTTTAATGGTGATCTGTAAATGGCTTTTAGTACAGAAAAGCCTATTAGTTAATTCTCTTTTGATTTTGTTACATTGTTTTGCCTATCTATTCTGTTTACCGTTATCAAATTCACTTGCGTTCAAGATTTGAGCTTTTTCTGCGTTTCATAACTATTATATATCACATTTATTGTTTTATGTAATTTCCTTATTTATATTATCAGAGCTCGCAAATAAGAGTTGACCGTTTTTCTCTTTGCGGTCTGTGCACTAACATAACCGAAAAATTCACTTCGTTTCAAGGTATACTTAACAAGGTAAGAGCCACTCGGTGACATAAATTTTGAGAGAGGCAGAATGAGTTAAAGAGAGAGAAGCAAACAACAACAATGTATTTTCTGCGTTTGTGTGTATGAAGTCATGTATTTTCAAAATAAAAACACAACGCATTGATTTTGTTACTTATAATAAAATTTTGCAAATGGTACAGTGCCCCAAACTCATGTTGCAAAAAAAAATAAAAAATTCTTTCAGTTCAAAATATATTCACACACACCAATGTATTTGCATATGTATTAGAATAAAAAAAAAACAATTATGCGTGGAGACAACCTGTCCGTTTGACTATCGCAAGCGAACTAAAATTTATGGTACTGGAAAGAAGAAGAAAATATGTGGGCTCTTACCTTGTAAGGTATACCTTGCCTACAACAGTCACTGCACAACTGAAAGTTTGGGCCCTACAAGGGAGAGAGAGCATAGGAATTCCGCAATACCTTATACTAATTGTACCATGACCACGACCAGTTGCTTTCACTGAAGTATTCACTGCTAATCAAATATGTATTCTGTTCGTACTGCTTAAAATTTAGGAACATGCTTTTGTTATGCACATGTCATATCTTTCTCAGTTAACTTAGTAATCAATCACAACTTGCATGATAGAAAAGCAAGATTTCTTTTGTTTGAATTTACCTTTCTTTAAGAGCGCGAAAAAAAATAGATTGTTTTGTTTACGTTTGCGTGCATATATTTTATATGCATACCACATACAAATGTAAGAGTCTGCAGCGCGCACGCTAGCATTTATACTATCGTGCACACAACCGTTCAGCTCAAGCATCAAAAACATTATGAAATTGGGCGGTCGAGTTTGAGCAAGCTCTGACTAGTGGGCTTATAAGTGAACTGTGAACCCGAATAAGTGAACTGTGGTCGCTATCGCACCAACAACATTTTTCTTATTTATCCTTTATCTTCGATTTCTTTTGATTCATATTCGACGAACGAATGTCTAACGCTTGGTCATGTGCGTTAGACTAGAGGTTTTTGCTCTTTGCGTCTCTGTCCTCTTCAAGCAATTTCGATGCGCTATATATCGGAAATACGTCTCGCATCTCCATTACAATCATGAAATTCTCGAATGATTTAGGCAAACTAGAAAATAAAATCATGCTGAGAAACTTCTCAAGCATAGATATTCCAATCTCTGCTACCATAACCGCGATATCGGTAAAAGAATTTACATATTTATTTCACTAGGTTGTCATCGTCTTGCATCCGCATATTTAGTTTTTTATATAAAATAACTTTTTGAATTGGCTAAGCTGTGTCGTCTTCACGCTTAGGATTATTGTAGCCCATGCCTTCTCGTCGTTTGTGCCCCACTCTACAAGCTCCTTTGGCTTCTGCAGTAAAGGTTTTACTTTGCTTTTACTTAAATTTTAAAACTTAGCCCAAAAAAAGCATGTGCGCCCCAAAACAAAAACGTTGATATCTCGGCACACCAGGCTCGTGAGGTGCATAGGTTTTACTAAAATGAATGCAAAATAGGTAAATGGGGTTTGTATTGTATACTATAAAATATTTAAAATCCGTTTTAAACAAATTCCTAGCTGATCGGGTCCGTCAGATATACGAGTTTAACCACATTCTGCAAAAATATATATTTTATATCCAAACACTAAATTTCAAATGTATTTTTTGCAATTTATTCATTTAGATGTGTTGAGAAGAAAATTCGACTACAGCTTTTTTAAGATTCGATAAATATCTTTTGTCTTCCATCATGTTTATTTTATAACTATTCCAAAAGTTTTTTTTAATAGACATTGTGATTAGCTTCTCCAGGTGGTTCTGACCATATTTCAAGTCCATTTTTGTCCAAATATGTCAAACACTGACAGATGATTTAAAATCACATGGATTTTTACTGACTCCTGTACTCTTAAATTATTTTGCTATTTCTTTTACGAGTTCTTCACAATTGTAATTTTTTTTCTTGTAGAGAAAGCAACGTTGACTATTTTGTCTACCTTAAATTGCGATATCGTTAAATCAAATGGTCGTTAAACCGGGCTTCTACTGTAATAACATACAATGTAATTACTAATGATATTGATGATTTACTATATATTTAAAACCTTTTTTTACTGTTTACATTCAAATTTAAAACGTTTTCAATCAAAATGTCACAGAAAATTGGTTTAAAGTTGTATATCTAGCGAACCCGATCAGATAGAATTTTTTTAAAACGGATTTTGATTCTCTTATTGTACACACTAAAACCTATTCACCTCGGGAGTCTGGTTTGTTCGCTATTTTTAAAATCTCCATCAACATTTTTTTTTTAAATTCGTGAGGAAATATCGTTATTAAAGAAAAATCAAAGGGGTGATTTTGGTCGAAAAAATTAAAACATTTTTGAAAACTTTTTTTTCAAATTTTTAAATTTTTGTCTAATATTTCTTAGAAATTGTTGGTATTTTAACTATTATAAAAAAATTTGAATTAAATCGGTTTCAATGTCTCCATTATATTCATACTTTAAATACATACTAAAAATAAAAAAATTTAAACTTTGATGTCAGGTAAAAACCTAAATTTTTAAGATTTTTCTCTTATATTGTACATTTACATTAAACATTAACATTGATTTTTTTAAAAATTTTGACCCAAGTGCGCAAAGTTTTTAAATTTGTTGTTTTTTTTTACGTAATAAGTGGAAAAAAATAATTATGCTGCGTGCAGCTTTTCTAAGTAAAGTTTGGTAGTATATAGAAAGTTGTACTCGTAAACTTGTATGTATTTTATACACTTTCTTGGTCACCGTGATGAACATGGTAAAAGTAGAACTGGAGGTCCGAAAAATAAATTAAATGCTTATCAGCGAAAAAAAAAAATTGTAATTAAGTCTAGCCATCTATTTGGATGGTTTGATAGATTTTACGATTATTGGAGGGATTTAAACAAAGAGCTTTTGGTTTTTTCAAAATGCTATTTTGGTAGATGCAGTTAAATTGCTTGAGGTGCATTTCAAGACGAGTTTATGCTTGAATGGCAGATGTAGCAGGACCAATAAAAAGCAGAGACTACATTTCAAGGTTGAAATGTAGTATATTGCTTTTTTAAAATCCCCAAAATTCATTAATTTTCCAACATGACAACGCAATTAGAAAATGTCAACTTCATAAAGCGACAAGCATGCTCACCTGACCTAAACCAAATTGCAAACATTTAGGGGATGCCACAAGCAGATATTGCAGCCTCGATTTTTCCATATATGGATGAATGAGTATTTAAGTGTATTCAACACAAAGGTGGACTAATTAAATAAAACGAATCTTGATTTAAATATTTCCAAATGGTTATTTCGGTTCAAAAACAGCTTGTGTTGCTTTTTCTGCTGTAGTTAGAATCGCAAAAAATGATAGTTCCTTAAACTTAATTGAATTTGAATACGGTAAACAAAATAAAGAGACAGAACATGAACATATGCAATAATGGAGCAATATCATAAGAGAATAAACTAATTTCACCATTGATATTGAAGAGTAATTGTTTCAACATATATACTTGTGCTATAGTTAAATTCAAATATGGATCGAACCGATGTCATTCTGTTTTTGCTTTGTTTACTAAATAGTTCAATCATATTTTTCTTCAAAGTAAAGTTATTACGAAGATGATATGAACTATAAACTCCATAGGCGGAATAACAGCCATGTCAACAAAATAGCATTAATGAGTATTATGCGTAGAAATATATAAAATATAAATTCTTATCCCATATTTACACTAGAATCGCTTATAGCATAGTTCCAAATATTGCATTGAAAATAATTTTAATTATCTGTTAAAAATGGTAGTTAACTCAAAGAACATTCATAAAATTGGATGTATACGAAGGTTGAATTGAAAGGAAATTTGCAAATTCAATGCAGCTTGTAACATTGATTTGATGACAAAATTAAAAAAACATACATATGTCAAGAAATTGACTCGGTAATTCAAATTCAGGCCAATCTTATTAAATAGAATATTCTTTTGAAATAAACGAAAAATTTGATTTTTCTAAACGTAAAGCATAGGTCCATACAAATCAACGTATATCTCGTGTTAAAATTTACTATAGTAATAGAGGGTGTGATATATTGACTCGGGCATATTAGTATGTTTTATTGTGCCTCTAACGCTTCCATTATGACATGACAATTTTAAATCACATAAAAGTTTTTGAGTTTTATTTATAACTTTTTGTGTAAAACTGTTATTTTCAAACTTTTATTGAATATTTAATAAGTTAATTTAAAAAAATTGTCAAATAAGAATTAGATAAAATTTTTTAATAAGACTACCGTACCCGTCTAATGCTACGTACTCTTTGTCTTCCTTTTGTATACGTGAGCCATGAAATTTTTCAAATCTAATTTTGCAATATTTTATTTATCATGGCATGCTATAATTCTCAGTTGACACGACATGCTTTCTAAACCACGAATAAGATAGACTGCATTAAATTGTTACTCATAACGTTTATCCACCTTTGGGTTGGATTTTGGAGAAAACCAAGAATTACAGCCCAGCATACTTCCCTCAACAGCTACTAGCTACTAGCTGCACCCGGCACGCTTTACTGCTCCCCATTAAAACTTTTCAAAATGAATGTTGCAAATTTCTATGTTTCCTATAGAAAGCCAAACCATTACCACTTTTCTAATGGATTACTTTTCCTGATCCCAATAACATGTATTCCAAATATCATTCCTCAAATAGATGGAAAGATATGGTGAATTTTGTTTACCGCTACTACGGTTTACCATCCGCCCCTTCGATCTTGACAAAACTCATGAAGTGATTTTCTTCCGATCCCATCAAAACGTATATCAAATATCATCTTCGTACGTTACATAGATGCAAAGATATGTCGATTTTTGTCAATCGCTTATATGGGGGTGGTAGGTGGTGCACCGTCCGCTCCGATTTTCTATCTGCCAGTGAAAGTCCCGTCAAAATCGGTCCAGCCGTTTCAGAGATTAGCCGGAACAAACAGACAAACATAAAAATTCCAACAAAATTTATTTTGGTTATGTACCGTATATACATCCATATGCATTTAGTAAAAAACGGTTATTTTAATATTACAGACACTTCAATTTTATTTATATGTATAGATTTGAGAATTATCTGTATTATTATGAGAATTATTGTATAATTGTCATAAAGTTTTAATAATATACGCGGTAGGATGAAAGGTGTAGTAATCCACAAAGGACAAATAAAGATACACAAACATACATACATATGAATTATTTATGATTTTTACTAAAAACAAGAGAAAACGGTAACTTCAATAGAACGGAAGCTTAAATACTCTCAACATAGCTAGAATATATATACTTTATGGGATCTCCGATCCTTCTTTTAAATCGATGACAAAATTATAATACTAATTGTAATACTACACAGTATTGTTGTACTTTGATTTATTATATTTGCTGCCATATCTTCTTTAGTGTTTCAGCTAATAAATACTCTAGTTGTATACATGACACATTCATGTTTATTTTACAACGGTTTATTTTGATCTTTAATTCACATATAAGTTTTGGCAGATACGGTTTACAATTTAGTGGCATTGGATTTAATTAAAACACACTTCATTTTCTAATCCTAATTAAAACTATTTTGATTTTCTTTACGAACTTATCATGTAAAAGACTGATAGTATTCATAAATAAAAGCCAAATAAATTTTTTTTGATTTGTTGCAAAATTTTTGGGTTCAATCACATTCGAAGTGGCATTGTTTTTAAACTGCTCTATTTATATGCGCACATCATGTAAAACGTTGCTAATGTCTTTAAATGCCTTTTACTTCGGCAATTTACTAAACATCTGCATTTAAGCTAAAGCTAAGTAATATTAAAATTTTTTTAATTTTTTATATATAATGTTATGTACGCATACAAAATGTACCATTTATTAACACATTAAACGAATTGACGTTAACTTTTCGTTACGAAGCCCCGGAAAAGTTTACATTAATTCTTTTATTATAAGATTTTATACACAAGTATGTAAACAAATGTAACCAATGTAACAGTTTATTATATAACCTTTATGTAGAATTAAAGTATCTGAAAATGTACTATTTTACAAATACACGTGTCGATTTACAATGTAAAGCACAATATTTATAAGTATCAGTTAATTTAAATATATTACCATTTCAGTGGTTCCAATTATTTCGGATAAAAAACTGTACTGATTGATTTTTGAAATTTTATAATATTTTAACCATCTAGGTGGAAATAAAACAAATGTTTCAAATATCATAACTTTGAAGACTACTCGTACTTTTACCACAAACAAGTAAGAATGCTACAGAAAATCTGGAAACACATTTCAGCCTTCAAAATAGCACAGCATGCTCGGTTGCAAGGTAAATAAAATGATATCGTTCAAACATAGATAAATTCTCAAAGTTATCAATATTAACAATATTAACACTTTCCGTTTTAATTTGTTTTTGGCAGATATAAAGGTTGGACGTGTGTTAGTATGCTTGGGCATTTAAATTAAATTTCGGTTATTTATATTTACGGTAAACATTGCAATTGCGTCATCAGTTCTTCTTGATCACAATGGCATATCAATGGTTTTGCAGATATTGTATAACATTGCCATACATTGATGTCCGCTGATAATTTACGGTTTGTTTGTCATATATAGGATCTGCGGGACATGATTTATCCAAAGCTGAGCTCAATGCGTTGCACAGCTGGTGTCAACGAACGTAAAGTGATGTCACTTTGTTGTAGGATTTCTTAAAAAAATGCATATTTCTTTCACAACTCTGAACTGGATCGAGTTTTACGCTTTAGTGATTTTATTTTTTTTTTTTGACCCCAAATTATCTTATGTTACCCATATAGATTATATGTCGAACAAAGCTATGAGATTGTTAGGACGTCGGTCAGAAGAGTTTATTGATTCATACTGTAACGATGCACAGGCTGCGGTATGCTCGCCCAGGCTTTCGTTACAGAAATTTATATAAATTTCATGGGACCACTGGCGGTGGAATATTTCCAGTCTTTTTAAATGACGACTTTTATTTTCATTGAAATTCAATATAATTTTAATTGGGTACCATATTGCTAAATCTTAAACTATCTTATATAAATTTTATATCCCGACCTAACTAGATTTTTAATGTTATTTTCTACGTTGGTTACATGTACTTTTTCTATTCATAGGCGCATTGACTAAATCTGTTCGATCACAGAAATTTCATTGCATAATTATCCCCCGCAAACGATATATGGACCACGATTTACGGATATGCATCTGGAATGACCGCACCCTTAATTGGGATGGTGGAAATATATATCGAGTTGATGTCCTCGAAAGATGCAAGGCTTACATCACTGCAATCAGGACAGGGTTGCTCTACAAAAACATCTTGTGACATCTTCTATAGCTGTCATGATAGTAAGCAGGAATTTGGACGCATTTTAGTGGTTATGAGACAACGTAGTCTCGTCTCCAGGGGCAGGTATGTTGACGAGCGTCTAGCCGCTATACGCATCTAGGCTAAATAATTTTATATTAACCTGATTTGTGCGCACGTGTCGACGGAGGAGAAAGACGACGATGCTATAGAGGAGTTCTATAGCCGCTTGGAACGTCTATATAAGCATTGTCCCAAACACGATGTCAAAATCGTGATTGGCGATTTCAATCCCAAATTTGGAAAGAAAGGGATCTTTGGTACAACCGTTGGAAAATTTAGCCTTCATGACACTATCTCCAATAATGTAGAGAGGCTAATCGATTTTGACGCAGGTCGGAACATCCACAAGGCTACATGTCTGGGCTCAGATCAAATTACACGCAATCAAATTGATCATGTTTTGGTTAACGGAAATCACGCATCGAGCGTGTTGAACCGTTACGTGGTCCCAACATCGACTCGGAGCATTACCTGGTCGCAGTCAATGTACGCCGCACGTCCCAACGAAAACTAGACGTCGGTAAGCTACAATCAAAACAGGCCGCCGAATCATTTTCAAACACACTCTCACGACTGCTCCGCAAAACCTCCCCGTCTTCTCAAGACATATGTGAGCAGTGGAAACATATCACCCGCTCCATGGATAGGGCTGCCAAGGAGGTCATTGGTTATACTAAACATTTGACTAATTCTTGTTACAACGAGGTGTTTCCCAATGCTACTGCAGAGAAGAACGCTTCCTATCAGCGAACTCTGCAGTCGGGAGCAACGCGAGCTGAAAGAAGGGATTTTAAGGATGTTGAGATGTTATGTGACAGAAATGAAGCTCGAAAATTTTATCAAAACGTCAAGCGTCTTACAGAAAGTTTTTAACACGAAGTAACTTTCTGTAAGGATGAAAATGGAAATCTTTATTATTTACAATCTGTCCTTTAACAATAAGTAAATTTTATGAATAATAATATAGTAACAGAAATAGCAGTTTTCCAGTGAGCCCTGCCATTATATATAACATCTTGTGTTTTAAGTCTATCTATTAGGGAGATCGAGAATTTGAAATCTTTTGAGTCTTCTTACTGTTATACTGTTATCCACTAGACTTAAGGCTAAGTTATTTTCATGATTGTGTAGTCTATTAATATATTTCGTGCTAAATTTATTTATCTCTTTTTTAATAGTTGGAATATTTAAATCTTTATGAATGTTTGCATTAGAGACATATAAAGGAGCATTGACAATTTGTCGCAAAGTTTTAGATTGGTAACCCTGAAGTATCTCAATATTTGAGTTGCTAGCAATTCCCCAAAGCTGGATAGCATAGGTCCAGGCTTTAATATGGCTTTGTAGAGGCGAACTTTGTTTTCCAAAGTGGTCTCAGATTTTCGACTTAGCAACCAGGTCATTTTTAATGTTTTTAGTTTAAGTTGCTGACATTTCGTCTTAATATGGTTTTTCCATGTAAGTCTGCGGTCGAGATGCAAGCCAAGATACTTCACACAGGTACTTTACTGAATTGCTGAGCCGTTAAGTGTCACTTCTGGGCAATTACCTGGTCTTAGTGAGAATGTTATTTGGGCAGATTTCATGGAGTTGACTTTAATTTTCCAGCGAAGGAACCAGGCTTCAATGAGGCTGAGTTCAGATTACAGGAGTTGGGAAGCTTCCTCTGTAGATGAGCTAGTAGCTGTGTCATCAGCATATGTTGCAACAGTGCAGTTATTTGTTAAAGGCATGTCACCCGTGTTAAGAGTGTATAGAACACGTCCCAATACGCTTCCTTGTGGAACGCCTGCGTTTATGAGAAGCAGTCTCGACGTATCATTTTTCTGTTGCACGTAGAAGCATCTTTTAGTCAGATAAGACTTCAGCAATAAAAAGTATGGAGCAGGTAGCCATTTCTTTATCTTGTATCGTAAGCCATTGTGCCAGACTCGATCAAACGCTTGTTGTACATTGAGAAATGTAGCAATGCAGTATTTGTTGTTTTCAAAGGCAGATACTATATCATTGATGACTCTGTGACATTGCTCAGGGGTCCCGTGACCTCTTCTGAATCCGAATTGGCAATATTCTTTTCAATAGTATTTTTTCAAATACTTTTGAGAATATTGTCAACAGACTAATGGGGCGGTACGATGTCAGCTCTTCTTTGGTTAAAGGATCATAATGATCTCTGCACATTTCCATTGACTTGGGAAGGGGTCTAGTCTGAGAATCGCGTTAAATATAAGCCTGAGAAATCGAATGCATTTTTGTGGTAGACTTTTTAAGGTAATGCCGTCTGTTTTATCCGGACCTGGAGCTTTTTTATTATTCAAGTATTTAATTTCTGATACAACTTCGTCATACTGAATATTACCAATAGGCAAGCTCATTTGACAGGGTGATCTAAGAAAGCTTTCCACTTCCATCTCTGCTATAGAGTTATTAATGTTATTTGGAAATACAGAGTGCAGATGTTGTGCAAATGCCTCTGGTTCATCATCAGATCTGCACCAAGCTCCATTGTTTTTACGAATAATTGTGTTTCTCTTTGCAGGTCTCTTAAGATATTTAGTTGCTTTCCGTAGGTTGTATTCGTTGTTGCAAGAATTGGGGGCTAAATTTTTTAGATATGCAGCTAGATATTCATTTCTTAAGTTGGACAACAGTTGTCTAAGCTCAAATGCAGCTTTGTTTTATTGCCTTTTGTCAGCAGGGTAGAGGGTTTCTTGTCAACGTTTTCGCAGATTTTGTTTGTTTTGTATTTTTCGTCGGATTTCAGTTGAGAGGTACAATTGGTTTGATTGCTGGTGTCTGGGAGCGTGATACATATGTGTGATAGTGACATTTACAAATAAAATACATAAAGCGAGCTACACACATATGTATTACGCTCCCAGACACCAGCAATCAAACCAATTGTACCTCTCAACTGAAATCCGACGAAAAATACAAAACAAACAAAATCTGCGAAAACGTTGGCAAGAAACCCTCTACCCTGCTGACAAAAGGCAATAAAACAAAGCTGCATTTGAGCTTAGACAACTGTTGTCCAACTTAAGAAATGAATATCTAGCTGCATATCTAAAAAATTTAGCTCCCAATTCTTGCACCAAGCTCCATTGTTTTTACGAATAATTGTGTTTCTCTTTGCAGGTCTCTTAAGATATTTAGTTGCTTTCCGTAGGTTGTATTCGTTGTTGCAAGAATTGGGGGCTAAATTTTTTAGATATGCAGCTAGATATTCATTTCTTAAGTTGGACAACAGTTGTCTAAGCTCAAATGCAGCTTTGTTTTATTGCCTTTTGTCAGCAGGGTAGAGGGTTTCTTGCCAACGTTTTCGCAGATTTTGTTTGTTTTGTATTTTTCGTCGGATTTCAGTTGAGAGGTACAATTGGTTTGATTGCTGGTGTCTGGGAGCGTGATACATATGTGTGTAGCTCGCTTTATGTATTTTATTTGTAAATGTCACTACAGCATAGTCTATCTCCTCTCCTGTTTTTAACGAAATATCTATATATGTTTCTAAATAGCTTTTAAACGCGTTAATGTCTGTGAAAGCTGTGATGATTTTATATGGCTTTTCAAACTTGTGGGCTATTGTGCTGTAAGTCACTATTAACGGGGAGTGATCAGATATAAGATTAAAACTTTCCATTATCGTCCTGTGTATGGGATTCCAGAGAATGCTACGAAAACGATCAAGTTTGGTATTTTTTGACTATCAGTAGGTCAATATGTAGGCTTATCAGTTGGGAGAGTTGTTATATTATTGTTTCGTATGCATTTGTACAATTCAGATCTCTTTGGGTTAATCAATCTGGAGCCCCACCATGGGTGTTTGGCATTGAAATCGTCTCCAACAATAAACTGTGTTCCCAGTCCTTGAAAAAATTTCTTAAATTCGGGTTCATTGATTGTGAATCTTGGTGGGAGATAAATCACAGTTATTGATACATCTGTGTGCATACATTTTATCTCAATTGTGGCAGCTTGCATAGCGTATTCCCTAGTGCTGTCCATAATTTTGAATTTTAGGCCCTGTTTGACAAGAATTGCTGCGCCTCCATGAGCTCTACCTGACGGATGGTCAGCTCTTATTGTGTCGTATCCAACTACTCTAAAAAAAGATTTGCTAGTGAAGTGTGTCTCTGATATTAACATGATATCAATTGCATTCGTTTTTACAAATAAGGATATTTCATTTACGTGGTTGGAAAGCCCGTTAGCATTCCTTATTCCTAAATTTAGATTTATTTGCATAGTTTATTTATAAGTAACATAATCATGTTAAGTAAATTATTGGTAAGTTCAAATTGTTTTTCTAGAAGATGTTCTATTCTTTCTAGCGAGGTATTCGTAATACTATTTCCTGCTGCTACTTGAGGATTGGATTGGAAATCTTTGGGTTGTTGGGTCGATTTTTTAGGAGGAGCAAATGTTTGTGGTGTTGCAGAGTCATTTATATTATCATTTTGGAGTTCTCTCTGCTGTTTGCGACCAATAACCAATTTTTTTTAGATAAGTTCCTGATAGACTCTACACCCTTTGTGTAGTGATCTTCATTGCAGTTGGCACATTTTGCCGGTTGTTCTTTATCTTTAGGACAACTGATGTTCGGATGCCTAAGAGAACATTTAAGACATCTGTGAGTTTTGGCACAGTAGGATTTTGTGTGACCAAATTCCTGACAACGATAGCATTGAACAATATCGTTAGTTTTGCGAGAGGGCTCTATGTTAACAACTGCGTTACCGATGTGCTTAACTTTGTATATATCTCCGTTTTTATTGTCGGGCTCAATATCTAAGTAGAACAAATTCAATGGCTCTTTGGTTACACGGCTTTTGATATTACTTAACAAAATGACCTTTGGACTCCACATCTCTTTTAATCAACTCGATACCCGTTAAGAAATGTAAATTCTTAATGACAACTCTAAATGCTTTCTCATGTTTAAGCTGGTATGTGTGAAACTTACCAAAATCACTTGTAAGAGTTTTAACAAGTTTCCTATACTCTTCAATAGACTTAACCATAATTCTTATATGACCTATTTTTTTAAATCGAGATAGGCTAGCATTTGACAGTTATATCTTCAGTTATCATTTCGAGTGCATCGTTTTCGTCGTCTTCTTTTCCTTTTTTATCTAGCGTATTGTCGCTTAGGAGAGCTAGTGCTGGGTGCAGTGTCCAGAGATAGTCTTTTCCTTAGTACGAGCGGAGAGACTTCGTTTGGTCTCTTGATTGACTTTGGCTTCAGTTTTACTCTCTGCCATTGCCATACAGTTGGGTCGTCTTCGTCGTCGCTCATGTCCACAGTTTATTGATGCTTATCAGCAACCACTGCACTGTGCACATAGGCCAAAATTCAAAAAATCCATCTAAATATATTTAGTCAAAATGTAAATAAATTATCTCAAAATTGTCCAAATTTCTTAATGGCAAACCAGTTTTTTCCGGGAATCTAACGCGACATTCTAAAAATAGAATGCAAAGCGAGAACGTGTGTTCAATTTTGCAGTGCAGCGGCGTTAAGTTAGCTTTTCGTCAAAACAAAATTGCAATTCAAAGTGGACAAACGTTCGCTAGAGACGTCCGAATTCGATTATTTAAATTGAATTTTAAAGTTGCAGGTATTTACTTTAATAAATTCTTCTTGTGAAATTAATTTGATTGATATATTATATGTTGTTTATTTTTGATTGATTATACTTTTTGTGTATTTTGTGAACGTCATTTTCATGTTTAAATAGACTTTAAGTTATGTTACCCCCCGATCCCCCCTTTATGAGTGTTATCAGTGTATTTGTCAATGTTTTAAGGTAATAAAAATGTTAAGTGTAGATGCTCATATTGTTTGTTTTGTGAATATTCATGAAAAAACTCAAGCTGTCTTACTGTTTTCAAGGTCAAATTTGCGACGCAATCTGCTGCTCTTCCTTTGTTTTTGTGATGTTACTTTTGTGTTCGTCATTTGTGTTTGTAGACAATTTTGCATATTATTTTTTTTTCTCATTTTTATGTTATCTTTTTCTATAGGTGCTTCTTGTGACTGCGTATTTTCACGCATGTATATCTTTGATTTTTGGTGAACAGAAAAGGGCACGAATGCAGAAAAAACTCGGAGTGTGATTAGTTTGGTAGAACAAAGCATTAAAAACAAGTTCGAAAATCACAGTCGGGCGTAACCGACTGTAAGAGGCCCTGTACCAGTGCAGGACGATATCTCTATACTGGCATACTTACTTTTTTTGTGGCGAAGGAATTTTTAGCCTTGAGGGTGATTTTATGGGGAAGGGGGGAAAGGGCAAGTTTAAAATTCCGGAGCAGTCCTAGTCGAATGCAAAAAACACGAAGTCTCTATCTATTACCGTTTCCGAGATCCTTTCGTTCATACGGACGGCCAGACGGACATTTCTATATCGACTACTCTATCGCTCCTGACCGTAATGGGGGTAACTTTGGGGGGTCTCCGATTATTATTTCTACCTGTTACATACATTTGCACAAAATCAATAGGCTTTTGTACCTTCGGTACAGGGCCTAACAAGGGCTACGGAGTTGAGATGTGGAAACTTAAGAATTGTATTGGTAACATTTCTAAAAAAATTATTGCTTATTTGGCTAAATACAATCGTATTAAGAGTTAATTTGTTCAATATCAATCCAATTGGCTGAACACTATAGAAACAACTATAGTTAAGCCTACTTGTTCTCTTCAACAAAGGGTTTCAAGTGCTGAACGTGGACTACCCAAAATTGATTTTGCTGAGTCCTCAAAAAGGACGAAGTGTCGTCGGTTAGCGCTGCTAGAAAAACATGACAAGTCTGCAGCTTCTGTTTTGCGCTCATCCGATTTTCCTCTGATCCTGAAATCATCCGAAGCAAATATTGAAAAGGTTTTATCGCTTTTAATGGACAATGGAATAACGAAACACCAATACTTGCTTATTCGTGAATTCGTAAATAGTAAAGCTTCTTGCAATATATTGCCAAGCGACGAGAAAATTCTCAAATTTAAAACATCAAGATATCCAAATGACATAACAGTAGCTGAAACATATGTAGAAGTCGAGCTGCAGAGTCTACAAGACAACACAGCTTTAAGTATTTTACAGCTGCAAAAAACTTTAGTTGAAAATTGTCTTTATGGAACGGAAAACACATTAACATTAATTGGAAAATGGGGTTTTGATGGCAGTACTGGGCACAGTGAATACAAACAAAAGTTTTTTAACTGTAATGACGATGATAGATGTCTATTTGTAACATCGTCCCACTTCAGCTTACAACTGAAAGTGATAATATGGAAAAATCCTACACCATCATCTACACGCTATTGTAGGCCAGTCAGACTTCAGTTTAAAAAGGAAACCGCCACACTATCCGTTGAAGAAGAACTGTACTTTAAAAATGAAATAGAGAACTTATTGCCAACCGAATTTCAAATTCCTAATAAAAAATTATTCATAAATCATAGCCTGCAACTTACTATGGTAGATGGTAAAGTGTGCAACGCGTTAAGCAATACGTCGTCTATGAAATGCTTTATATAACTTTATGTAACTACCACCGAAATGAATGATTTAGAAAATGTTTTATAAAAAAAGGTGATAAAAAGTATTTTGAATTCGGTTTATCACCACTTCATTCCACAATACGCTTTTTTGAGTACTTTTTGCACATTTCATACAAGTTGGAAATAAAAATGTGGCAAGCAAAATCAGCAGAACAAAAGCTTAAAGTACTGCAAAGAAAAGAACGAGTCAAAGCGGAATTTCGCGATAAAATGGGAATAATTGTTGATAAGTCAAGAGCCAGTAAATTTTTTAATAACCCGAGTTTGGCATCTGATATTACAGGCATTGATGAAGCAGTGATAACCCGATGCGCAGGATATTCCATTAATGCTTAAAAACTCGAAAGCTATGCCTTCGATACTGCTAAGCAGCTAGTACTATCTTCCAGCAACAGTGCATAAAGATTTAATTCACGGTGTCGATTGGAGAACTCTCAGAGGAAGCTGCAGAGTCCAACAACAAAAAAGTGCCGGCTGCAACATACACGGAAAATGTCTCGCATATTGACAAATACAAAATTTAATCAATACACTTCTTTTGCGTTCAACCCTTTTATAACAGGTCAAAGAAAACTACCAAAGAGAAACAAATCTCAATTTTTATCATCTACATTTGATTTATTAGAAGATATTTATTAAACTTTTTTGCATTCAAATTAAAATTCATTTAAATTTTACTTTAAATAATTAAAATACATTTATTCTTATATATGATTGAAGAAACTAGAAAACCTCATTTGTTTATATTTCGAAAAGCTTGTGGGGAGAGGGAGAGGAGTTGAACTTTTACAAATTTATACAGCAGATAATTTAAATATGCATTTTTGGATGCCAATAATGAAATATTAGCACTGCAACTCTACTGGAAGTATTTTTGCGCACCATCGTCATACTACGGTGCTATGTGAGCTATAGGATATAGTCGACCGATGCAGCCAATTTTTTTACAATATATTCAAAATATTTTTTTTGATTTTTGGGGAAAATTTCATAACGATATATCAACGGGAAATGTTTATGGCCGCGGCTCCGTACAAGTCCA